>SJYF01001114.1:675852-685857 GCA_006410515.1 Procapra przewalskii | reverse complement strand
ATATTACATATATATATATATATATATATTATTTTTTTTTTTTGGAGTGAGGGGTTAAGAACGACCCAAGGTTATTAAGTAGGTAATAAGTAGGAAAGCTCAGATTCAGAAACTGATTGCCAGGCTCATTAGACTTATAGATGCTCATGCTGAGTCACTTCAGTCATGTCCAACTCCGTGTGATCCCATAGGCTATAGCATGCCAGGCTCCTGTGCCCATGGAATTCTCCAGGCAAGAATACTGGAGAGAATTCTAGATATTTAAGAGTAAATAAATTTAGGGATGCTAGTTGAACTTGGCCATTTGTACATACATGTTCTCTCTCTCCCTTCCAAACACCACTGAAGAACTGATGGTGAAGGAGCACAAAAGTGGCCTAAAGCCACAGAGGAGCAGACTAGGAAGGTGCTGCACACGGCAGGGTATGCCAGAGTTAACTGATGAGCGGGACGTCTCTGCAGCTGGGAGGAGGACTCCTCCCCCAGCGCTGGAGGGCAGTGTGTGGAGGGGTCAGGCCATCAGAGGATAGTCTACTCCACAGAGCAGGTTGCTGGAGTGAGCTGTGGTGGAGCAGCCTGCAAAGAGCTTGGGGCTGCTTCTAAGATGCTACTTGAGTAAATGCCAGCGGTGACTGCCGCTGCCCCACCCAGGCTCTGGGATTGGGCCACCGCTGCATCCCATAGTCAAGGCTTCTCCCCAGTCATGGCCTCCCCACATCTACCTAAAAATATTAGAACTAATAAGTGAAGTCAGCAAAGCTTCAGAAAAGAAGATTAATATACAGAGATCAGTTGCTTTTCCATAGATTAATAATGAACTGCTGAAAGAGAGAGTTAAAAATAAAATAATAATCCTGTCTAAAATTTCATCTGAAAGAATAAAATATTTAGGAGTAAACTTAACTCTGAAAACTATAAAACATTGATGAAGGAAATTGAAGATGATACAAAGAAATGGAAAGATATCCTGTGCTCTTGGATTGGAAGGATTTTGTTAAAATGGTCCTATTATCCAAAGCAGTCTATAGATCCAATGCAGTCTTTATCAGGATACCCATGATGTTTTTTGTAGAACTGGAACAGATAATTTTAAAATTTCTGTGGATCCACAAAAACCCCTAAATTACCAAAGCAATCGTGAGGAAAAAGAACAAAGCTGGAGGTATCACCTCCCAGACATCAGATTATGCTACAAAGTGATAGTAATCAAAACAGCATGGTACTGGTACAAAAACAGACATGGATCAATGAAACAGAACAGAGAGCTGAGGAATAAGCCCACACATTTATGGTCAAATGTAATTTATGATAAAGGAGGCAATATACAGTGGAGAAAAGACAGTGTTATCAATAATTGGTGTTTTGGAAGACTGGACAGCTGCATGTGAAAGAGTGAGATGAGAATGTTTCCTCATACCATCTGCAAAAACAATTCAAAATGGATAAAGACCTAAATCTTGCAGACCATAAAGCTCATTGAAAAGAATACAGGCTGAACACTCTGACATAAGTCATAGTAGTATTTTTTTGAACCTGTCTCCTGAGGCAAAAGAAATGATAGCAAATATAATCAAGTGGAACCTAATTAAACTTAAAAGCTTTTGCAAAAGAATCCATTGACAAAATAAAAGACATTCTACCATATGTGAGAAAGTATCTGTAAATGATGACCAACAAGGGGTTAATAATGAGTCGGTAAAGAATTTGCCTGCCGTGCAGGAGACCCAGGTTCGATCCCTGGGTTGGGAAGATCCCCTGGAGAAGGAAATGGCAACCCACTCCAGTATCCTTGCCTGGAAAATCTCATGGACAGAGGAACCTGGTGGATTGCAGTCCACGGGGTTGCAAAGAGTCGGGCACACCTGAGCGACTAACACACACATAAATACCTCTTCCAGCTCAATATCACAAACCAAACAGCCCAGTCAGAAAATGGGCAGAACACCTGAACAGACATTTTCCCAAAGAAGAAATACAGATGGGTAATCAGCACGTGAAAAAAATGTTCAATTTTACTAATTATTAGAGAAATCAAAGTAACAATGGTAGATCACCGCACACTATAGTCAGAATGGCCATCACCTAAAAGTCCACAAATAGGATGTGTTGGTGAGGATGTGGATTAAAAGGGAGCCCTCCTGCACTCTTGGTGGGAATGCACATTGATACAGCCAGTATGGAGAGCATTATAGAGGCTCCTCAAAAACCTGAAAATAGAGTTGCCGTAGGATCCTGCAATCCCAGTCCTGGGCATATGCCCGAAGAACGCTGTCATTCAAAAAGACACATGCACCCCAGTGGTCACAGTAACACTGTTCACAGTAGCCAAGACATGGAAACAACCTACCTGTTCATCAGCAGATAAATGGATGAAGAATTGGTACATTCTTTATTATTCAGCCATAAAAAAGAACGAAACACTGCCATTGGTAGCAATGTGATTGTACTTGAAGAATATTATGTTTAGTGAAATAAGTCAGAGAAAGACAAGTAATTGTTGATTGGTATGTAGAATCTAAAAAATAAAACAACTGAATATATATAGCAGAACAGAAACAGACTCACCGATATAGAAAGCAAACTAGTGGTAACCAGTGAGGGGAGGAAGGGGTAGAGGGTCAGGGTAGGGGATGAAGAGGTGTGGACTGTTTTGTATGAAATAGATAAGCAACAAGGATATATTGTACAGCACAGGGAATTATAGCCATTATTGTGTATAGAACTGTTAATAGAATAAAATCTATAAAAATACTGAGTCACTATGCTGTATGCCTGAAATGAACATAATATTGTAAATTAGCTATACTTTTTTTAAAAAAGAAGTTGAAAGCATATGGAATCTTCCTGGACCAGGGACTGAACCTATGTCCCCTGCATTGGCAGGTGAATTCTTAACCACTGGACCACCAGGGAAACCTCTGACTTTCTTTGATTCATGTTCACAGGTTTTATCAAATGCCTACCAAGAAACTGATCTGAGCATTTTTGCAAGTAATTCTCGAAATATGTTCTTAATGCATCAGGCTGTTGATAAATAACTCATTGTTAGTAAATAATTCATTTTCTGCAATGTATTTTTAATTTGTTATTTATTTTTAATTTCACTGGAGTTGTGCATGTTTGTAACAGTTAAGCAGACTATTATCAGTACATAATTTACAAGGATGAGGCATCCATGAAAAACAAAGACTCACTTCCTATTGTATAAACCTAGGACTGAGGCAATAGTTCACCTTTTTAGTCCCTAAAATAGGGGACTTGCTGCTTCTAGTCCTGACTGGTTCAAAAGGAAAGTATGTCAGTATTTATCTCATTTGGTTGCAAGTAAAAAGTAAATGATCTGCCTTTGAAGATGTAGCCAGTGTTCATTAGTGGCTTTGGATAATGTTTTCCTTGAGTGATACAAGTGCTGTTTTTTTTGTTAAACTTAACCTGTTTTCTACTTTATGAATAACATTCCTTATTCCTTCAGAAATTACTGTGGCAGAAGATGTTAGCATAACCCAAAGCCTTTGGAATACCTATGGCTTTTTTCAAGCTTACAAACATGTGATAGAGCATGTTTCTTTTTAACTGAAAACTAGACATCAGAAAGATTGGCCCAAACCACTAAGGTGACATTGAAAAGGGATAAAAGTAAAAAAGGGGGAGGTTATTAAAGTGATTTTGCATACAGGGCGAAAAAAACCAGCTTTATAAGTGCACACCTTGGAGAATGGACTGGGCAGTGGTTCATTAAGAAGTAAATGAATAACACCTGGGGCTTTGCATGGAACGCTCGCTTTGCATGGATTGTTGGTATGAAGGTTTGCTGAAATCGAGAAGCAGCATGAATAAACGTTTGGATAATTGCACCCTCCGTGTTGTATGGGTTGGACCACATCTGAGTGTTGTGTTAAGTCTGGGTCCTTGCAGAAGAAGACACTTAAAAAGTGTGGTTGGAGTGAAGCTTTTACACTTCTTTCAGCAGACCTCACCTCTGCATCCAGAGGGCTTCTCCCAGAGCTGAGCTTGCCTTCACTGGCAGCGTTCAGACTGGAATATATGCTTCATGACGGGGGAGTTTTTCTGGGTTGTGACCCCACGGCCAAGACCATGTCTGGCACACAAGTATTCTGTGAGTGAGAGACTAATGATCATCTCCTAGGAAGAATGTCCTTGGAGGCCCCTGTGCTAGCTGCCTCGTAGTCACCTGCCGGTGGGCACTCAACCCAGTACTCTGTGCCATTCTAGAGCACTGCATGGTGGGGTGGGGCGGGAGATGGGATGGGGCTTCAGGAGGGGGCAGACATATGTATACTTGGTGCTGATTCATGTTGATGTATGGCAGAAACCAATGCAATATTGTGAAGCAAGTGTCCTCTTGCAACAAAAAAGAAAAATGCACCTAAGTTGGAGACAAAAAAAATTGATGACATTTGTGGGAAATCCTGCACCAGAGACACTGGTGCGTCTTCTGGACTAGATACACAAGTTGCAAAATCCCCATCCTCTTCCTGCTTCCTTCTTCTCATGCCTCCACTTTCTCCATCACAGAGCATCAGAACTACTTTGGAATCGATGAGAACCTCGGCCCTGTGGCAGTCAGCGTCCGGAGGGAGAAGGTGGAAGACCCCAAGGAGAAGGAAGGGCCCCAGTTCAACTACCGAGTGGTTTTCAGGACAAGTGAGGTACTGGGCGCTCGTGGCGTCTGCCCTGGGCTGGGCCTCCGGTCGCTGGTTGGGTTGTTTCCCACAGTGTGTTGCTTTTATTGTCAATGTTGATCACACCAGTTAAGATGACTGAAAGGGCTTACACTATTTGGTTCCGAGTGAAATATTTGCAAACTTGTGATGGATGTTAAGTGGCAGTGATTTTACTGTCACCTCACAGGACAGAAAGGATAAAATCATCAGAATGCAGGGTTCTTGGGCATAAGGCAGAGGACAAATCTGAACGATATGATTCATGTCAAAATTGAAAAACAACTTTAGAATCAAATGCAGAAAACCAGGAAGCCACTGAGGTGAGTGTTGGCTTAGCGCGTCTGTGGGTCCAGGAGCTCTGTGGACCCACACTTCCTCCCACCAGCAGCCAGGTTACTCCTCCACTGGTCTTGCTTTGAGTGAAAAGTGTGGCTGTTACACAGATGACTGATGCACGTAGATGGGAATGTTGGTTTACGTAAGGAACCAGATCTGATTTGCACTTTAGTTTTTATCCTCTTGACCATTGTAATTAGATGGGAATGTGTTGGTCACACAGTCCTGGATGTGTATTTTGGCGACTCCTGCATCTGAGTTCAGAGAGCCCCTCAAAGGCTTTGCCCAAGCCTAGTACTCGGTGTCTACTTGCCTAGGCCCAGGTTCTGGGCCATAAGTAGGAGAAAAAAGCCCTCTCTGAAGATGGCACATTTTAAGTTGCGGACCTGTGCCATCCAGTTCAGTAGCTGCTAACTACAGGTGGCTATTGAATTTAAGGGAATTGAATAAGAAATATGGTTCCACTGCCACACCTGTAACAGGTCACGTGCTTCACAGCCACTTGGGGGATGATGGCTCCCGGGCCAGCCAGTACGGCGGGAGGGCGATCTCATCACTGCAGAAAGTCTTGCCGGACAGCGTGCCCTGGGCACTGTGCAAATGCTAGGCGCCACTGTGACCTCCATCACCGCGGCTGCTTTGAAGCAAGAGTGGAGGGTAGGGGGTTGCGTGGGGTGAGAGCCGGGCCTCTAGGCTGGCAGTACTGCTGGGTTCCTTTCTCGGCACATTAGACCTGGAATTAGATTTGCTGTATCAGAACAGTGACTGCATGAGGGCATATCCCAGACAGGGAGGAAGCGCCTTCTTGGACCTGAGTCACTTGCCCCGAGGGGTCTCAGAGTGGCCCCACCCAGCCTCGGGAATTGTCAGCAGTGGGAAGTCAAATTAAAGAACATGAAGAGTAGAACACAGAAAAAAAATAGGAAAACAAATCAAAAGGAAAAATACAAAAAGAAAAAAAAACCAGAGTAGAAGAAAAGAAAATGATGGGCCCTGGGAGAAAGGAAAGGGAAGGACGGAGGAGGGGGCTGTGACCGGCCCAGCCCGGTGGCTCCTGGCTCGCCAGCACTGTTGGCTCTGATTGCGGGGGGTGTGTCTTTATGTCTCCCTGGTGGGGCATTGCCCCCGCCTCCTCATGCCTTGGGCACAGCTGGTTATGTCAGCCCCATCCAGCTCCTTCCTGACTTCTGTGTACCTCTGTGTAAAGACTGATGGAGGTTGAATCTGCTGCTTCAGACTGAGAACTGTAGTCTCCTGTACTCACTTAGAATAGAGCCTTCTCTTTCTTCCTCTTTTTTTTTAAGGCAATTGAAACATTATGCTTTAAAGAGTCAAGGTTAACTGAAGTGTGTGCTATTTTGCCCCACAGCTGACAACGCTGAGAGGAGCAATTTTGGAAGATGCCATACCCTCTACCGCCAGGCATGGGACTGCACGTGGGCTCCCGCTCAAAGAAGTTCTGGAATACGTCATTCCTGAGCTCAGCATCCAGTGCCTGAGGCAAGCCTCCAGCTCACCCAAGGTCTCAGAGCAACTGCTCAAGCTGGATGAGCAAGGGGTGTGTATCATGATTGAGACTGAAGTGTGTGACGCTTGGTGTCCATGGTCCTGAATGTTTCAGAGTGTTCCCATCCATCTCCCTTTTAAGATTATTTATTTTTAACGCCTTAAAGCGTTTTCTCTCCAGTTTTTCCCAAATGTGCCTCTATCTCCTGCTGAGTTGTGACTTGCACTGTTTTTTTAAAAGATGATTGTGTACTTGTTTTATTTTTAAAATTACTTATTTATTTTTGGCTGTGTTGGGTCTTTGTTGCTACCCGGGTTTTCCCTAGCTGTGGCCAGCAGGGACTACTCTCTGGTTGTGTGATGACTTCTCATTTGGTGGCTTCTCTTGGGCTTCCCTGGTGGGTCAGAGGTTAAAGCATCTGCCTGGAATGCGGGAGACCTGGGTTCAATCCCTGGGTCGGGAAGATCCCCTGGAGAAGGAAATGGCAACCCACTCCAGTACTCTTGCCTGGAGAATCCCATGGAGGGAGGAGCCTGGTAGGCTACAGTCCATGGGGTCACAAAGAGTCGGACACGACTGAGTGACTTCACTTCACTTGTTGCATGCAGAGCACAGGCTGTAGGTGCAAGGGCTTCAGGAGTTAACATATGCGGGCTCAGTAGCTGTGGCTTGCAAGCTCTGGAGCTCAGGCTCAGTAGTTTTGGCTCAAAGGCTTAGTGTTCTGCAACATGTGGACTCTTAGTTCCTGGACTAGGGACTGAACCCCTGTCCTCTGCATTGGTAGGTGGATTCTTAATCACTAGACCACCAGGGAAGTCTGTGACGTGCATTATTTTTATCAAGGTCTGGTGTGTCCCAGGCAGCAGGAGCAGATCTGATTCCTGACTGTTAGAGATCGCTGGTGTCCTTTCCCCAGGGGTTTTGTAGTTGCTGTTGTTGCTTTTAAATTTATTTATTTCATTTGTTTATTTGGCTGTGCCTGGTCTTAGTAGCAGAATGTGGGCCTGTGATGTGGCATGTGGGATCTAGCTCCCTGACCAGGGGTCAAACCTAGGCCCTCCGTGTTGAGAGCATGGAGTCTTAGCTGCTGGGCCACCAGGGAAGTCCATCCCCCGGGTTTAAAGAACTCGCATTGGACCTTTCCTGAACTATCATTCACTGTTGTTTACTTTGTGCAAAGCATCAGGTTTACGGATGGCAGTGAACAGCATGCATCAGGAGAATCGAGAAGCTAAGACCTGGTCCTTACTCTTGGGGAGATGACTATGAGAGAGCACAGAGGCCTTTGCAAGGCAGAATGTGGCCGTGGTGGGTTTGCCGAGGCAGAAGTGCAGTGTGTTCTGGGGAAAGAGGAAGCAACCTCTGGAGGAGGCGGCGTTGTGACTGGGCCTTTAGATTTGAGTAGAATTCCAACAGGGAAATATGAGTACTTAGCTCTTTTAGAAGCTATGACTCTTCTTTTTAAGGAAAGGGCACATGCAGGGAAGCGGAGAGTTAAAACGACGACAATAAGCATAGAAGGGTGAGTGCTGGGCTAAGGCTTGTGCACTTGATATGAGAGGCGGTCGGAAGCACTGAAGGTTTTCCAGGGGGACATGACATGCTGGCAGTTGTGCTTTAGGAAGATTATTCTGGTAGAAGGGAACTGGACAGACCGGTGAAGGCAGAGCTTCATGGTGGCCTAGAGCTCATTATGTGATCATTGACATCATCCAGGAGAGAGTGATGGGCAAGATGCAGATGCTGGCCCAGAAGGTGGAAAGAGGTCTTTTAACTTCAGATGCAAGATAATTTGTAGGCAAAACTGAGAGGTAGGTGCCTCTCCCAAAACTGAGAGGTAGGTATGTAATTTGTTTTAAATGAGTGGATTTGTGTTTAAGTCCCTCACGGCTTAAACAGTTAGGAGTCTGCCTGGAATGCCGGAGACCTGGGTCAGGAAGATCCCCTGGAAAAGGATATGGCAACACACTCCAGTGTCCTTGCCTGGAGAATCCCATGAACTGAGGAGCCTGGCAGGCTACAGTCCATGGGGTTGCAAAGAGTTGGATACAGCTAAGCAACTGGCACTTTTCACTTTTCTTTCACCTGGTTTAAACAAAAGAAAAAGACAATTGTGATGTCGTTCTAGAATTTTCCAAGGAAAATATTTTGGCACATTTTGGAAGGAAGATGTGGTATTTCCTGGTTGACCCAGTAACATTGTGTTGTATTGGTGGAGTGTTTGATACTTGGATGGCTGGAATTCTAAAAGAAATGAAGGTGTAATTGTTCTAGCAAATTAGCACTGCATTCTCAGCCAGAGGAAGCAGACACCATGATATCAGAATGGATAATCCTGGGATCCGCCTTTCTCAACATTGAGGCCTGACATATTCAAACCAACAAGCAAACCCGAGTCGTCGACTCCTAAAGTTGCAGGGGAGCGTTCACCATGGTGCTCGCTAGTAAAGTGTGTGATCTGTGATGGCCATGAGGCAGCTGAGAAAGTCCTGTTGTCATGGAGGGGCAGAGCAGATGCTTTGCTGCTGCTCTGGGGACTCAGGGTCCAGGTGGGCTTGGCGTGAAGCATTTGTCACTGAGCCAGGCTTGGGGCCGCTTGCCTGCACGGAGTCAAGCCAGGTTGTGGTGAAGGTGAGTGCAGTGTTTATTTTAAGGAAACCGGTGCATCCTATCATTCCAATTATATGTTTCCAGTGCTTTTTCTTTTGAGATTATATTTATTTGACTCTGCTATACTTTATTAATAGTGTACAATATGATGTCTTGACTTCCCACAACTCTTAATGATATCTAAAGATATCTTAGTGGTATCTCATCTCATATTCTAGTTTCTAAAGGGTCTTTAAAAGTTACACTCATTAGTTGGGTTGTTTGAGAGTTTCTTCCAGTTAATGCTGTTTTTATCCACTTTGCTAATAGAAAAGCTGCCCAGGGAGGGAATGGGCCAATTTTATGTTGCTATTCTTAAGGGGTTTTAATCTCAAAAAATTACTTACAAAGGATAGATTGTTGTTTTCTGCTTTCTTGGAGTTTGGAATCTATTCATGGTTTGACACTGACCTTATCTGCTCTGTACGAGAGATGCTGTAATAGTGAGAGGTATAGTAGGTCCCAGATCATTCATTCCATTCTTTACATTTGATAAGATGTGTTGAGCAGGAAGACTCCATGCCGTGGAGAATAATAAAGAAAGTAATACTGAGCAGTGCTTGAAAGTTTTGTTACTTTATCTACATACATTCATCAACTTCTAAGATCCCATTTTTTAAGACTATCTTAGTTTTTCTAACAAGTGAGTTCATAAGATTGTATAAATTGACTTTTTTAAAAAAATTGAGGTATAGTTACAATGCTGTATTAGTTTCAGATGTACAGTAGAATAATTCAGTTATATATATGTATTATATATGTATAAATATTCTTTTTACTGTAGATTATTATGGGATGTTGAGTAGAGCTCCCTGGCTATACAGTAGG
>SJYF01001114.1:643595-654024 GCA_006410515.1 Procapra przewalskii | reverse complement strand
CTCAGCATTCAGGACGTCACCCAGCCCTGCCAGCGCCAGCGCTTGGTGGATAGCAGCCCCAGAGGCGATGATGGCCCACGTCAGTGCTTCCCCGAGAGGATCGTATGGTGATGTGCAGTATCTCTTCTTGTCCAAGGTCTGGGAGACACTCACACAAATTGCAGGGCTCTCAAGACAGGCGTTTGATGCTTTGGTGCTTTCAAAAGGCCAGCCAGGCACCCAAGAATTGCAGGCCAGTCTGGCTGGGCCTGCGTTTCCTCCACCCCTGCTCTTCTCCAGGAAGCGGCTGTCTAGTGGGGTGCTATTGAACGAGCGGGTCTCTGGCCTGAGTGGGGGTCCAGGTCTCCTGCCATGTCTAAAGCTTAGCTTATTTTTGTGTGTCAGTTGCTCAGTCGTGCCCAACTGTTTGCGACCCCATGGACTGTAGCGCAGCAGGCTCCTCTGTCCGCGGGATTCTCCAGGCAAGAGCACTGGAGTGGGTTGCCATTTTCTTCTCCAGGGGATCTTCCCCACCCAGGGATCAAATCCAGGTCTCCTGCATTGCAGGCAGATTCTTTGCCATCTGAGCTTTAGGGAAGTCCTTATTTTGGGAGCCCTTCAGTTCCTTCTCTGAAAACTCAGGATAACAGTATTGACTTCAGTGTGTAGTTAAGAAGAATGAACGCTCAGAACAACTTTTTATTAAAAGAAGTGATATTTGAAAAAAAGACATCTAGCCTATATAAAAGGATATGTGCTTAGCTGCTCAGTCGTGTCCAGTTCTTTGTGACCCCATGGACTGTAGCCCACCAGGCTCCTCTGTCCACGGGGATTCTCCAGGCAAGACTACTGGAGTGGGTAGCCGTGCTGTCCTCTACCGGATCTTCCCAACCCAGGGATTGAACCTATGTCGCCTGCATTGCAGATAGATTCTTTACCATCTGAGCCACCAGGGACGATATGCCTAAATTCAATATTAGTGCAAACACGCTCATTTGGCTTATTCTTCTGGGATCTCCCCCATGAGTGGTAATTATGAAGAATCATCTTAAATGAACTTCCCTAATGGATTGGAAACATGAGCCTAGAGCGTTCTTGTATTTGGTGTTATTTTATCTGCTGCTATTTTTAGGTCAAATTGGGTATTTTTAATTACTTTCTATTTTTAGTTCTTCTATCATGAGGTGGTTGATTAGCACAAAAAAAATCTTAAAAGATAAGTAATACCTTTTCATTTTTATTTCTTTAGAACTTTCTGGGTTTAATTAGATTACAGGGGGGGTACCTTGATATAGATCTTGCCTATAAACAAAGCAGCTTGCATTATGTTTTCTGTGGTTCAAAGACAGGGTCATTGCCTTTTGAGAAACCACACGTTATTGCTAAGTTATCATTTACTAATGAAGTTCAAGTCTAAAGCAGCAGAGTGCTTCAGGGTTTTAGAAGTGGCTCATAAACATTCATGGGCTTCCCATGTGGCTCAGTGGTAAAGAACCTGCCTGCCAGTGCAGGAGACATGGTTTCAGTCTCTGGCTGGGGAAGATCCCCTGGAGGAGGAGATGGCGACCCACTCCAGTATTCTTGCCTGGAAAATCCCCTGGACAGAGGAGCCTGGTGGGCTACAGTCCATGGGGTCACAAAGAGTCGAACATGACTGAGCATACACACACAGGACAGAGTTTGCTGATCTGTCCCAGAGACAGGCAGTCCTTCCGTGTCCTTTCCTACTCGCTGAGGCCCCGTCCAGACTGGCTTCTGTCTTATAGCTCATTTTCCCAGAAACAATTAACTCTGTTACAAGGTGTGCAGGTTACAGCAAAGGTGGGAGGTCCCTGGGGACTATGATCTATTTAGAGTCTCACCAGCTACATCCCAGAAGAAGATTGCACACCTGCTTTCATTTCTTACCTCACTTCTTCCAGGATTTTCTATAGTGAAGAAAGTGAAGCATAGATGACTTCCTTTATTTATCTCCACACAGAAAATATCAGCCTGGGCAGATGTGGGGTCAGTTCTCATTCTCGGTCTGCAGACGCTGCTCAGTAGTTGGGGAGTAGATACTGGAGGAGTCATTCATTCATTCACTCCAGTCTTTCATCTGCTAATTTATTAATTCACTCTTACTCCAAAACAGATTTAAGGCAGTGAAAGCTTCTGTCTGATACAAGGGAGCATTATTGGTTTTGCCATATTAAAATGATTGCTATCACTCTGTTTGAAATATCGTAAAATGTTGTTTCCATAAAATCTTCATTTAGACTTCCAAAATGTGATCAAGTGAGCATTTCCTTAAAAGTGGGGACATTCAGAATTGTGGCTCTATAAGGATGGGCCCAGTGCGCGGTAGCCCACCAGCAGGGCAGATCTCACTGTCAGCTGTTGGAGGGTCTCTGCCTCTCAGTGGTGACCAGCCACAGAACCGAAAGAGCACCAACCTGGCTGCACATCCATCGCCCCTGCCTTAGTCAGCTCGCACAGTCATGGTGCAAACCAAAGGACTGGTAGTTTATGCGGCAGGCATTTCCTTCTCGTAGTTCTGCAGGCTGGAAGTCCAGTGTCATGGTGCTGGCAGGTTTGGGTCTCCCTGCGGCCTCTCTCTTGCCTTGCAGATCGGCATCTTCCTGCTGTGTGTTCACGTGGTCTCTGTTCTGTGTGTCTGCGTCTCTGGTTCTCTTTCTGTGTGATCTTGTTTCATTTTATAAGGACACTTGTTAGGCTGGATTAGGGCCCTCTGTCATGATCTCATTTTGACTTAACTATCTCTTCAAAGAAAAGACCCAGCCTCCAAACACAGCCACTTTCCCAGTTACTGGGGTTTTGGACTTCAGCATACAAATTTTGAAGGGAGGTTATACCGCCTATAACTCCCCTCCCCTGCACCTACTAAATTTGAAAGTTTTGCTTAAAAACAAAGAAAAACTTGATATCCAGAGGTGTGGAAAAGAAGAGGCGGTGAAGTAGATGCCTTCAGTTGAACGTGTGCTCAGCAGTTACATTTCTGAAGGTAACTGTTATGACATCGCAATTCAGTTTGTTTCTCCTTTTCCTCCCTCAGCGTTGGAGTTTCTAGGTCGAAAGATGTACCACCATTTGGTCCGCCAATTCCCAAAGGTGTCACTTTCCCCAAGTCAGCAGTATTTCGGGACTTCCTTTTAGCGAAAGTCATCAATGCAGAAAACGCAGCCCACAAATCGGAGAAGTTTCGAGCAATGGCCACTCGGACAAGGCAGGAGTACTTGAAGGACCTGGCGGAGAACTTTGTCACGACTGCCACCGTGGATACCTCCGCGAAATTCAGCTTCATCACTCTGGGCGCCAAGAAGAAGGAGAAGGTGAAGCCCAGGAAGGATGCCCACCTGTTCAGTGTGGGGGCCATCATGTGGCACGTCGTGGCGAGAGACTTTGGCCAGTCTGCAGACATCGAGTGTCTCCTTGGGGTTTCCAATGAGTTCATAATGCTGATCGAGAAAGATTCCAAGAACGTGGTCTTTAACTGTTCCTGCAGAGATGTCATTGGGTGGACATCTGGGTTAATGAGTATCAAGGTGTTTTATGAACGAGGAGAATGCATCCTTCTGTCCTCAGTGGACAGCTGTGCTGAAGACATCAGGGAGATTGTCCAGCGCCTGGGCGTAAGTACAGGTTTTGTTTTTCCACTGCCTGTAGGCCTTCAACCTCATGTTCATAGCTTCTGCTGTGGAAGTTCCACCCCAGACATGTTACCTGGGGAATGAAATACTTTTCCTCATGGGTAGAACTGATTTTAAACACTGTCCTTTTGAGCGGTTACTGAATCCATGAATGGTGGAAAAGCATCCATTAACAGTTGATTAGAAAGGAAAAGTGAAGGCAGCTTTCCAAAGGGAACATTGGGACTTATTTTTATAGTGGTTGAAGGAAGGACAGGAGAACTGACTAGATGTTGCATGTGTTTGTAGAGACTTGCATGACAGTATCTTACCAGGAGGAGGTTAATAGGCATAGAATCACCATTGACCATATTGATGGTCAGAGTAAGCCCTATTTGCCCTCAACTCTGTGCGTTTTTATGCAACATTTCTGTTTAGTCTGCCAGATTAAATATGTTATTAATCTTGCAGCCAGTTTCTTGCAGAGGTTTTATAGAATTACCTAGTAAGTTACAAAGATTTAAAAGAAAAAGTCATGAAAGAGATTGTTATTTGCAGTACAAAGCAGAACCCTTCAGTGATGTCCATGGTATTTAGCAGTCGTATTTATAATTCTTAGTATAACAAGGGAAGATACAGATTTTAGTTTGAGTACATACAATACAATTATAAGAATAAATCAAATAAAAGAACAAAATATGATTTGACAAAAGAATTTTTCATGTGTAAGTCTTTCCCCGAGGGGATGTGTATCTGATTCATTAGAAAAGATTTAGTCAGTTATGGATCATGAGAAAAAGGAGAAATTATACCCATTTCCTGCCCCCTTTCCTGCCACCAAATACAAATTTTTTGTTATTCCAGACCACATAGAAGAGACAGTGCAACCAAGGCGGTGTCTGCTGGCTTTGGAGAAATAACGTTGTTATTTGCAGGCACTTTTTACAGGAAGGGCCTCAGAGTGTTCAGCGGTATTGAGGGCGTATGTGGACAAACCGTGATGTGATTTGGGGATGATTAAGTGTGTGATCAGTTTATGTATCTGGAGAATTGAATTATCTGGTGAGTCTCAGGACACATGCTTTCAGTAATCCTAGAAATACTTCTTTTTCAGAGACCCACTGAGTCATTATAACCTGTAGTCTGGAAAATACAACACAAACACATGTCCCTTCACCAACCAGCAAAATGCACGTCCCAGAGGGTCTGATACGTGCACTATTCCAAGGACCCCATTGTACCATCTTTCTAGAAAAGTGACTGCGTGACTAAGCTGCCTGATAGCTGCAATATATTTGAGGAAATACTGAGTTAGCCAAAAAGTTCCTTAGGGTTTTTCCACTAGATAGTGCAGAAAAACCTGAATGAATTTTTTGGCCAATGCAATATGCTGTATCTAGGCTGACTTATAATGGGAGATGGTAGAAATAAACCAGCCCAAAGACCACTGGGGGCTTAGAACATAAGGCTGGTGCCAGGCAGGAGAAGGAGAAATGGAAAGGAAGAGGATGAAGCTGTCATAGTAGAGAGATGAGGAAGGGGCACTGGGGGGCAGGTGGTGAACTCTGCGTTTTCTAGTGGTGAAAACGGAAGTGCCTGTTACGCAGGTAAAGACACAGGTGGGAAATGAGAACTCCTGCCTAAAGGGACAAGCAGGGCCGGTCACTCTCCGAAGAGCCCACGCTTGGTTGAATGTTCTGCTGTTGCCATCTTGAAACTCAGAAAGTTTTGTCTAAGGGGCCATACATTTTTATTTTGTACCAGATTTCACAGATTGTGTAGCCAGTGCCAGGTACATAAGCAGGAGGCCACTTATTGATCATGTAATTATGTGAGGAACTCCCAAGTCAGTGGAGAGTATGATCCTTCAGTCTTTGTAAATGTTAAGGAGCAAAGAACAGAAGGGAAAACGAAACTGCGAAAAGTAGGGGACGTGGCGGGTGGTTGGAAGAAATAAGAGGAAGAGACAACAGGTAAGAGTCAAGAAAAGCTTGACCTTTCACTCTTCAATCTGATATATGGATGCTAAATTTCAGCTGAGAATTATGTTCCTATTGGAAAGAAGGCCAGGCCCATGTCCTCTGTGATCTTTTGGTCAGCGAGCTTAGTTGAAACAAAGCTGAAAAAAGAAGTGAAAGAAAAATGTATTCAGGTTGCATATATTACAAAAGTACTTGTTCAACAATTTAGAATTACTTCAGTTTATAACTTTGGAAACTTCAATCTTTCAAAACTTCACCACTAAGACGAACAATCCCTTTCCCCATTTTCCTAAGGCCCAGACTGTCACTGCACCGACGAGAAGCTGATCGGCAGTGTGAGCACTGGGGTGGCAGCCGTGGCAGCGTCAGCCACACGGCTGATACCGCTGCACCAGCCTGGGCCCCACAGCTGCGTATACAGTCATAGGTCTTATTAAATAGGAGTCTGTGTATTCAGAGCATGTTTCGCGGGGAATTTATTTTTAAAACGGAAACTTCACACATGAGCTCTGTGCTTTGGGGGATACGGGTGTGATACCTCCCGGTTTTAAATTACCCACAAGTAAGTGATACCGTGGTCATCAAAGAGCTGCTTTGGTGGCTCAGTGGTGAGATACCCACCTGCCAATGCAGGGGACACAAGTTCGATCCCTGGGTTGGGAAGATCCCCTGGAGAAAGAAATGGCTACCCACCGCAGTATTCTTACCTGGGAAGTCCCACAGACAAAAGAGCCTGGCAGGCTACAGTCTGTGGGATCACAAACAGTCCACCACAACTTAGCCACTAAACAACAATGACAGTGTGGTCATCAAATTATGTCTTCAGTGACCCCATGTTTCTCTTTCCATTCATGTGGGCTCTTCTCAGTAAGAACTTTTGAGGGTGGCATTAACTGATTATCGGTGCTTTAGTGCACCCAGTGAGATGCTTCCCACAGGAGTGCCTTTCCGCATGCTGCCCTTGTCCGGAGACAGTAAGGAGGCTGGCTGGCTGGCCCCTGTTTGATCTGAATGGTCCTCACCACCCAGTCAAGCATGGGCAGGCAGTCCCAGGAGAGGGGGTCCCAGGGTTTAGAATTGGATGTCCACACTTCCGGTTTCCTAACAGTTGGACTTCCTGCTACTGCCCATCCTGGGGCCAGGTCACCAAGTGTTAGCTTGGAAAGGCATTGGGCCATTTTTTTTTTCCCATTGTTTGTATATGCCACACTTTGTGTATCCATTCTTCCATCCGTAGGCACTTGAGTTACTTCCACATTTTGATTATTGTAAATAACACTGCTAAGAACATATGTGTGTATACATACCTCTTTGAGACCCTACTTTTAATTCTTTTGGATTTATACCCAGAAGTAGAATTGCTGAGTCACATGGTAATTCTATTTTATATTTTTTATGAACTGCCATACTGTTTTTCATAGCTGATGCACCACTGAGCCATTTTAAAAGTTGAATTACATTGTCTAGTAGGGCATTTCCTGGCAGCTAGTGGTTAGGACTTGGTGCTATGACTGCTGGGGTCCTGGGTTCAACCCTTGGTTGAAAAGTAGGATCCTGCAAGCTGCACAGTTGGGCCAAAAAAAAAATAAGGATAATTGTCTAGTAGGCTTTATTGCTTTAATGGGTGACAGGCTTCACGTTTTTTCAGTTGCTTCAGTCTATTTGAAACAATGGAATTTAGATGCTTGAGCACCAAGTCAGGTGACGTAGCAAGGAGAGGGGAAAATTATTAGAGCTCATCTTAAGCTCTCAGTCTCTGGATCATTGGCTTCTAGGAAAAAGCAGGACACCTGTATCCGATTTGGCTTTGAAGAATGAAACCATCAGTTTACTTGTGTTATTTTCTCTGCAGCTGATGCCAAGGATAATTACGATAAAGTTTGGGTTGAACCGTGTCCCTGTCTTGTTTTCTTGTCACTGGGGTAGCTAGAGGGCAGGGCCTTGGTGCCCCCCATAGCCCTGCCTCTCACCGTCCCCTTCCCCCTTAGATTGTGACCAGAGGCTGCGAGACGGTGGAAATGACCCTGAGGAGGAACGGGCTGGGCCAGCTGGGCTTCCATGTGAACTTCGAGGGAATTGTGGCAGACGTGGAACCTTTCGGTTTCGCGTGGAAGGCCGGCCTTCGCCAGGGTAGCCGCCTCGTGGAGATCTGCAAGGTGGCCGTGGCCACACTGACCCACGAGCAGATGATCGACCTTCTCCGGACCTCGGTGACTGTGAAGGTGGTCATCATCCAGCCCCACGATGACGGCTCACCTCGGAGGTAAGGCTCTCGTGCATGAGCACTCCTCCTCGGCCTTTGTGACAGATGCTGTCCTGTAAGACCCTCGGAACACGAGGTCATGTGCGTCTTCCACCTAAGTTGTCTGGACATCCACCATTAGCACAACTTAAAAGATCTATTTAAAAAATCATTCGTATATAATAAATGATACACTCTCATTTTCTAAGCTCTCCTTTGGTACATTGAAGCCACTGGGTTCAGAATATTTACTTGCATGTGTGATGGAATATTGGGAAATCAGATACACTGTTTGGGGACCACTCCATTCTGGTTGAACTGGTTCAGGGCTTTCTCATAAGCTAATCATGGGAAACAGAAGTGATTGGACTTGGAAAGCTCAGAGATGGATGGGTGTGAGGAATAGGAACAAGAGTGGAATTAGAAAAGGATACTGTGGCATTGTAAATAGAAAGTTCTCAGGCTCAACATCACAGGGGTGTTATGCCAAAAGGAGAAAGAACAACCCACCCACCTGGCTGTGGCCCACCTTGTACAGTAGGTAGTATGTGTAGTGGTATCTGGAGCATCCTTTCTCTGCCTCCATCTCAAAGGGAGGTCCTACTAGCCCCCCAAGAGCTCTGGCTTAGGAGGGATAAGCATGCTTGAAATCCAGGCCAGGCACTAGCTATGTGACTTTGGGTTTGTCCCCTGCTAGCTCTTATTTTCAGTCCCTCAGTCATGTCTGACTCTTTGCAACCCCATGGATTGCAGCATGTATGCCAGGCTTCCCTGTCCTTCACTGCTAAGTCACTTCAGTCGTGTCCGACTCTGTGCGACCGCATAGACGGCAGCCCACCAGGCTCCCCCATCCCTGGGATTCTCCAGACAAGAACACTGGAGTGGGTTGCCATTTCCTTCTCCAATGCATGAAAGTGAAACGTGAAAGTCAAGTCGCTTAGTTGTGTCCGACTCAGCGACCCCATGGACTGCAGCCCACCAGGCTCCCCCGTCCCTGGGATTCTCCAGGCAAGAGGACTGGAGTGGGGTGCCATTGCCTTCTCCCTGTCCTTCACTGTCTCTTGGAATTCACTCAGACTCATGTCCATCAAGTCAGTGATGCCCTCCAAGTATCTCATCTTCTGTTGTGCCCCCTTCTCCTGCCCTCAGTCTTTCCCAGCATCAGGGTCTTGCTCTCTCTAAGCCTCACTTAATATCTGTAAGGTGGGACTCTTATATTGCCTGCTTCATACTGTTGATGAAGGTTAAATAAGGTGATAATATGTAAAGCAGTCTGCACCTCTGGCATAGTCAAAACCCCACACGTTTAGTGAAAAACACACGAAAGACTGAACGTTTAGGATGGTCGTTTGAATTTCTTCATGCTGTAAAAGAAATTCCTGCTCAAAGACACAAAATGACTGTGCCCACTCCCTGGTCTTGTTTCTGTGGTAACTGAGCTCCCTGTTTGTACTCTGTCCATTTCCTTTCTCCCAACGTCCAAATCAGCACCATCGAACAGCACTTTCTCTGATGACATGCTCTGTATCTGTTCCATCTAAACAGTGGCCACTAGCCACATGGGGAGCTTGAAATTTGCCTAATGTGGCTGAGAAAATGGAGTTTTTATTTTAATAAATGGACTAAGACTGCATCAGCCACATCTGGCTTGCGGCTGCCGTGTTGATTGGATGGTGTGTGTGCCTGTATGCTCTGTCATGTCTGACTCTTTGTGACCCCATGGAGTGTAGCCCACCTCGTGGAGTCTTCCGGGCAGGAATACTGAAGTGGGTTGCCATTTCCTACTCCAGGGGGTCTTCCCAACCCAGGGATCGAACTCGAGTCCCCTTCATTGGGAGGCTGATTCTTTACCACTGAGCTGCCTGGGGATACACCACTTCTAAACCATGATCTTTTTAAGAAAATAAGCCAGTGGTAAACCACCTTCCTCTCTGGTTAATTACAGAATGTCACAAACCTGTGTTTCTGTTGGTCATCTTACCTTTTGCTCCCTGCTTAACTTTCTGTGGTCTGATTGCCTATATCTGCCCAGTGCAGTTATAGAGTAAAGGTTAATGAGCTGAAATTCTTGAGAGTAGCAGCCGCATATCACAAGAAATCACCAAGTTATTTCTTGCTGCCTTGCCAGATTCTGTCCCATTAAATTCATTTACTCCCCAAGAATCCTGTGAATCACTCCTAGGGGTATGAGTACAAGGAAATCAGAGACAAAAATTATTTTCCTAAAAACAAGACTTGGATATAACAGAAAGCAAATCCTTTAATCTTTGAAGCTAAAATATTTGTAAGTGAAAGTCTTTTAATAAATATATTTTATTTATCATAAATAAATTGTAAGCCACTTATTAGAAATTTTTCCACATGGTAAGATTTTTTTCTTCTTTGACTGGAGTTATGGATTTATCAATTTTGTGGTGAGAATCAAATTTTCTGCTGTCTTCAGGGTTGATTACTTCTGTTGAACAGACGTTACCATGTTCTTCCCAAATTATAAAAAAGGCAAAACATTTTTCTCCTACTTTTAGTTTTGGTCTGATGTTACTAAGACCCTTTTTTTTAAGCTTCTAAGAAATATCGTTAATAAAAATGTTGGAGTT
>SJYF01001114.1:596594-642068 GCA_006410515.1 Procapra przewalskii | reverse complement strand
GATTTGTGGCATGGAAAAAGGTGCCATCTTTCACAAATGGGCTCTTGTCAGTGAGGTGGCCAAATGAAAATATTAATTTAAATGGACGTATGTGTAATTTTTCCTTTTAAGCCGTCTTTAGTGTAAGAGCCATAAGGACTACTAAAATGGCCAAGTTCATGAATTGCAAGATATTTCAGCCTTTATAAACATCATGAATAATAGAGTGGAAAATGCTTCAGTTAATTTTTGCCATTTGTCAGTTGTTTGTTTTTTTTTTTTTTTTGTCCTCCACAATATCAGGGAGAAGAAATTCTCCCCGGATCCCATCTGCTTCTGTCAGAAGTGGGAGAGGCCTGTCATTTAATAGACTCGCCCCTAGTTGTCTGTAGGTCAGAAGGTATTTGCTTATGACTCAGAAGCTGCTGGATTAAATGAAGTCTTATTTAGGAAAGTATTTATGTGGAATCAAAAGGCATCCCACGTTTTGAAGTCCTTTTCTCAAGCCTCAGGGTGATGATAACTCAGCTGTCCCCAGGCTTGAAAGGAAGGCAGAGCCCAATTTTATTTTCCTTGTGGAGTTGCAGCAGGCATGGAGCAGGAAGGTTCCCTCTGGGAATGCTTATTAGCCGATCTCCTGCTGCGACTGGATCTCGGAGAGGCTTCCTGACTGGGCATGAGTGGCCAGGAGCAGTTAGGGACTAGTGCTCTTCAAATGGAAATGAGGTTTGCAAGGGAGTAAGGGCTCTTCTCAAGCAGACAGTCTCTGGCAAAAATGAAGAAGAGTTTCCAAGACACTTAATTAAGCATTTCTTGGTTTTTTTGAAAGGCAGGGCATGGCCTCAGTCCCTAGCCTTCAGAGGTGACTGACATTCTATCAATGTCATTTTAAGGAAAGTGCATCAACTTAAAAGGCTGATATAAAGGAAATAACAGCTCATCAGAATTATGCATGAGTTGTGATACAATGTGAGTGATTTGGTAAATATGTCCAATAAAAATGGAAATGAAATTCCATGCTGTGGTGCATCTGTTTTGTGTGATTTTTCATACTTCATTGACATATTGTCCAAGACGTATTTTTCTATATAATGCAAAATAGTGGCAATTATCTCATGTTGTCATGAATCTAAATTCTTGTTCTCTGATCATTCTATAAAATTGAAGCCATAGCCGCCAGGACCTTGACCATTCAGCTCTCAGAAGTACACAGATTAGGGCATAGAAATGGAAATGGGGAAGAAAACTCAATTTTGTCAGGTTAGCAATTGATAGATAGGTATAGATAGATGAATAAGATAGAAACATCGATTATAGGTAGATAGACAGAAAGAGATGATAGGTGATAGATAGGTGGTGAGTTGAAATCTGGATTAGAGCGAGGTTTTAGATTAGGGTTCCTTATATTTGTTTATTACCAGGTAATATATATTACCTGGTATTGTCTCATAGACTCTAACGTAATGAATTGTAATGTGAACTGTTAAAAAAGTATGAAACTTCAGGCTCTCACGGTAACCTGAGGCACAGTCACTATTTTGTGTCCTCTGCCCAGTCTTCTGATAAAATGCTTAGATTATCTTCTCCCTCCTAGAAGTCAGAACACTGGATTATAGAATGAATATAAGGCAGGTTATTTACTATTCATTCATTCCTTTACTCTGAACTGGCTTGCCAGGGCTATTCAACATGGAAAGAACAGACATAATCTTTGCATTCTTGAGCTCCTTTTCACCTGTGTGGCATGCTAAGGTATAGTACTTCCGGGACCTCCCTGGTGGCCCAGTGGGTAAGACTCCACACTCCCAATGCAGGGGATGTGGGTTTGAGCCCTGATTGAGAGGCTAAGATCCTGAATGCCACAGTGTGGCCAAAAATAAATAAGATACTTCCCATTTATATTTTGTCCTGATCATTGTCCAGTGACGCTGGGCAGTCGTGATGGACAGCCAGTGAACACAGTCTCTCATGGAAATTTATTTATCAGAAACAGGTATTATAGAGCTATTGAGTCTGCTGTTGAACTCTGTAATAGAATGCTTTTCCTCAGCAAGCATTCTCAGAGGGGGGAAAAAAAGGAAGTGATTGGCTTCATGAAGAACTTTTTGGCCCTGTTTTTTTTTTTTTTTTAGTATTTTTAAAAATTTATTTATTTTTAATTGGAAGGTAATTACTTTATAATATTGTGTTGGTTTCTTACATCAACATGAATCAAGTTCAAAGTCATATCCCTTTTGAACCTTCCTTCCACCTCCCACCTCATCCCATCCCTCTAATTTGTCCCAGAGCACCAGATTTGAGCTCCCTGTACCATACAGAAAATTCCCACTGGCCCTGTTTTATGCTGAATGCTGTGTTTGGTCTGGGGCGCAGTGGGTGAAGACACACTCCACCCCATGTCTGGTGAGAACGAAACACAGGAAGCTGGCGACTTAGTACGAGCCAGCCTCACTTCCTGTGTAATAGACACATGCCTTGTCAATTCAAAGACCTTATTCAAAGGGCTTGGTCAAGTGGGTTTCTATTTAGATATCTGTTTTACTGTAGTCTCAGGGTCTCTCTATTTCTGTCTATAAAGAAGTTGGTAGAAAAGTGAATTAATATTTCATCAAGTGCCTACCTATTTCAGATGTGACACTGCCCTTACCTTTACTGTCAGTTACACTGTGTGGTTATCTCCCTATTGGAAGCACTTGATTTTTTTATGCAACAGAAGGAGTTTGTGATTCGAGTAAATGAGCACCAATTATCCCTGTCACCTTGTTGGATAATTTGGAAAGAGTCTTTTAGCTATTAGCAGGCTATTAGCATAACAGACATTAAAATGATGAAAATATCGGTGATTACTTCAATCCCTAAGGCTGTAAGGTCTCTTTGACAAAGTGCATAATGTAAAAGAAGCAGATATTTTGTTTGAGGGGATCTATCTGCCTTTGCTGCCAAAGAGACTCTTTCAGCTCCTAGTGGAGACTGACACGACGTGGGCTCATTAAATGTCCTTTGATAGTTTCTGAAGGAGATGGCTGAGTGCGTTGGAAAGAGTGCTGAGCTAGGAGTCAGCTTCTGTGTTCTAGGGTGAAAGCTGTCTCACCTTTCCAAGTCTCTGAGCCTTCTGCAAATTGTAGATGTCCTTTGTACTACCGCAGACATTTCTGTGAAATTGAAATGGTATAGTGTAGGTGGAAACCTGCAAAGTGTCATACAAGGGAAGTGTGGATTAGAAGCAAAGGACCGCATTGCAATATGTTGGAAGACTTTATGAGATTTGTGGGTTGAGGTCAAGGTTCACTGAGATTCTCCCAACTAAGTGAAACCAACAGGCAGTTTCAGAGTAAATGCAGGTTGTAATTACGTGATTTAGCTGTGCTGTGGGTTCATGGTTTACCCAGTCCACACTTTACTAATTTGTTCAGTTGTTTTTGTTTTTTTTTCCTGGTAAGAATGCATCTCATTCCTTTAAACTTTCGAAGTTCTCTTTCTCAGTTCTTTGGGAGTTTGTTGTTGTTGCACCTCAAGAGTATTTATCCCTATTTGTTATCCCTAGGATTTCTCCTACTTCTTCATTTTTGAAAGTCATACATCCAACTTTGAAAGTAAAGAACAAAGTGTCCAAATAATGATTCATTGTTCTATCGATGAATGTACACAGGGAATTTTACAGCTCTAAAATTTTCTGTGCTTCTGATTATTACATAAAGTTAAACTTCCCCATTCTATAGTTCTGTAAATATATATTATCTAGAAAGAACTTTCAGCAAAGTATATGAGCCTTTTGCTGTTTTATATTGTCTTTCTTGATGGAAGCAAAAAGTCATATTATCGGTTTGATGAACCTAATTTCTTTCCTCGATGCTTTCTCTTTGGGAAGCTTGCATACTTCCATAATTTAATCTTGACACATCTTCTGCTGATACTGTTCCACTGGCAAGAGGTAAAACATGGGTCCAAAGCGTTTCTCCCCTTTCTGAGCTGCGTATTGGCAGATCTGGGTTTTGAGCACAGGGCACTGACTTCTCTCCCTTAGGTGGAAAACGGTTTGACTACTGTAGAGCATTTCTAACGATAATAAGGAAAACTGTGCAGCTTGGCTGAGCTCCAGCAGTGATAGTCCTGATGGTCAGGCGGTCCAAGGTGAAGCCCCTCTAGAGCTGAGTTTACAGCCTGGCCAGCAGTGATTCTGGTTTCAAGCACCCATTTATTAGTGGTAAAGAGAGGGTCTTCTTCCAGAAAACCGGAGGTATCGCTTGGAAGGGGTGATGATGCCATCTTGGCGACCTTCCCAGCTGTCTCTGAAGTCCTGGGTCCAGGCTACAGTGCTGAACAGTGATCATGAGTGCCTGTCAGCTGTGAGCCAGAGGGCACACAACCTCTGTGCTGCTGAGCCTAGAAGCTGGAAAGTGCGAGCGGCTACAGACTAGAAATTTATAGGTGGGAACCCCTGGTGTAGGCAGCTTCTGGAAGCAGGGAGACCATGGAAGAGTGTGGATGTAAGGAAGTTACTCAGTGTCCCTGCTAGAGGAGTAAGCTGTCGCACGGAGTCCACATTGCCGAGTGCAGAGGAACAAGTGGGGTCGTTTGTCAGAATAAAGCAGTCAAACCTAAGATGCTCTGAGGGCTCCAACTAAGGGAGCCACTTGTTACTCTGATAGTTTTGTAGCATCACATTTTTTTAACCAGCACATTGTTTTTGATGCTTTTGGTCTACAGAATGTTTTCCCTTCTAGGACAGATGACTGGGAGAGATTATGAGACTCAGAAAAGTAACTTTCTAGACAATCAATGTTAAAAATTAAATTTGTTTTGATCCCTGAAGCTGAGTTTGTTTTGATCGCTACCTAGCGTGGTAATTAGAAGCATAAGTAGATGATGTTTGTAATGGAGCAAAGACGTAGTCGTGTAAGCGCTCACGTGCTCGTGATACCTCAGCCTTATCTATGCCTTCGAGTGCCTTCTTTTGGCAGGCACAGCATGAAAACGGTGCCAGAAACTAGAAATACAGTTCAAATCCACTGACTCAGTCTGGTGTATTGAAAGGAGACGGAGCATGTTTATCAGTGGGGTCTGTGATTTCTCCACTAATACAGGAAAGCAAAAGATGGAAGTCTGTTCTTCAACAACAGTTCAGTTGCACACAAGATTAGCAGCTCCCTTGTCCAGAAATGGGCTTTCCTAGTAGCTCAATTGGTAAAGAATCGGCCTGCAATGCAGAAGACCCAGGTTTGATCCCTGAGTCAGGAATATCCCCTGGAGAAGGAAATGGCGACTCACTCCAGTACTCTTGCCTGGAGAATTCCATGGACAGAGGAGTCTGGCGGGCAGCAGTCCATGGGATCACAAAGAGTTAGACATGACTCTGTGACTATGTTCAGAAATGACTTCGTGGATCTTTTTTGCATTTGGTCAGTTGGGTTTGAGTTGTCCTTTATTCACCGACCAGAAATGTGTGCCCTTCACCAGGTGCCCTTCACCAGTGCCGGATGCTCCGATGAGTGAGGCTCTTGCACACAAGGCGGACAGAGCAGTGTGCTCAAGGGCAGCTACAGTTTCTGACACCTCCTGCAGCCTGGGCACCTCTGAAGGCTCATTTGTAATTTTATTTTACACCTCTTCCCATTTCCCTAAAAATTGGCTGAATTTCCATATGTATCCTTCAAGGATTTCCTCATGCATATGGAGCAGAACTGAGTTTGACTAGGTTTGATGATATGTTGTAGTCATATTTATTTGATGTCTTGGTCGTAAGAAGTAAACAAAGCAAATATCTAGTCTGTGAGAGTAGTTATCCTAGAAGTGTCATAGCAGAATTAATTTTGATTTTAAAATAAAGTCGTTCTTTAAGCTTATTTTCATGAGGGCAAAAGAATGCCCATGTTTAGTATTAAAAGATCATTTACATATGACCTTGTACAAGAGGATGGAAATGAAATATTCAACCCCCATTCTCTCTTCAACCTAATATGTGGCACAAGTTTTTGTCAGTGCTCTCTCAAATATTAGTCATGATTATGCATTTATATAGCATTTTTTTAATCCAAGATTGAAGCTAAATTACAGCCTCTTACTAAAGACTATAGTCTGTGAGCATGAATTAAAGACGCTGTACCCAGCTGTCTGTCTTTTCTTTTTTCATTCTTTCTTTTTAAACCAAACCCAATAAACTGGAAACACAAAGCAACCTCTGGAAAATGCAAGGTGCCCTTTCTTCCCTAAGATTCAAGGTTCACGTGCATTTCATTCAAAACACAATTCCAGGACTTTTCACTGTTAAGAGATTCCTTGACTTGGATGATTCAGGCAGCTTTAGCCTTTGAGACCCCAAAGCCTGAGGTTCACCTGAATGTCCGGTGACTTGCTTACAACATAGGTTATAGGGTGGAAGACAGGATTCCGTTTTCTTGATGTTTTCACATATGCTAATATCCCACCTTTATGATTTCTGATTGGGTCACTGGCCATATGCATGAATCAGTAAGTCCCCGGGGATGTTGTGTCTAATTAAATAGAAAGACACTTGGCAACAGTATAAATCCGTGAGCAAGAAATTGTAGCATCTTAGCACTTTATTTTAAAAAATGCAACCCAGTGTAAATCTCAGCTTATCAAATTTTTCCAGTTATTTAGCACATTCGTTAAGTCCAGAGCAATTTAAACTTGCTTGGGTAAAAGAGATGAATTTTGCTTTGGGGGAAAGAGTTAAAAGATAAGAAGTCAAGTTTACTGATAAAGAGATAATCCCTACTCATTCTCTACAACAGACATCTTATCTTTTTACGATGCTTTCTTTAGTCCATCCCTTCTATTAAAGGGTAGATAGCACCACCATTCATTTGGCTTCCAGATCCAAACAGAACACTGTTTTTGATTACTCTCTCTCTCCATCCCAAGCGCCAAGCACTGTTGCTTTGACAGACTAGAACTTTTACCCCATTTTGCTGTTGGGAAGAATGAACTTTTCTGTGTCCTGCCTTTGTGTAGGGCCTGCCGCCCTCCCCTGCCTTCTCCCCTCGGGACATTCAGGATCTCTGCTTTAACCCAAGCATCTGGATTCTACCATAATATGTCTGGACACACCTTTTTTCCCCTTTAGTTCTGGAAATTTTTGTGTATTATTTGTTGATCATTTCTTCCCCACATTTTCCTCTCCTCTTTCTCTGTTAGGTGAGTTTAGACTTCATAGATTGAACTTGGATTTTCTGGCTTTTAAGGAAAAGCTCCTCTGTTTACCTTCCATCCGTCTGACTGGAGTTTTTTATTTTGAATTTCAGTCAAATGGCAACCCACTCCAGTCCTCTTGCCTGGAGAGTCCCATGGAGGGAGGAGCCTGGTAGACTACAGTCCATGGGGTCACAAAGAGTCGGACACGAATGAGCGACTTCACTTTCACTTTCACATCCTTTTAAATTTCGGGCTTCCTTGGTGGCTCAGTGATAAAGAATCTGCCTGCAATTCGGGAGACCTGGGTTTGATCCCTGGGTTGAGAAGATCCCCTGGAGAAGGGAATGGCAACCCACTCCACTGTTCTTGCCTGGAGAATCCCATGGACGGAGGAACCTGGAGGGCTGCTGTCCAGGGGGTTGCAAAGCCTGGCCACGACTGAGTGGCTGACACTTCCACAGGTTCCTTCTCTTCCCCGAGGGTGGTGAGCCTCGTGGCAGGGTGATTGGGTGGCTTGCACCTGCTTGTCTTTATTGTGCAGAAAGATCCCTGTTCTTTGCAGGATGATCCTGAAGCTGGGTTGGAAGGAACGAGGACTAACTCGGGGATCTTGTTTCCAGCAAGGCTTTTGCTTCACGTTTTGTTTTCATCTCTGCTCTTCTGGGAACCTCCTGGGTTCCTCCTTTCAGGTCGTGCTCCCTTGACCATTCGAGGTGCCCCTGAGAGGTGCCCCTTAGAGGTGGGGGTGGGCATTGCCTGAGGGGCCCAGTGCTGGCTGGGGGCTCACTGCTCACTCCTTGCCTTTCTCTTCCACCCTCTGTGGCGCCTGATGCTTCCTGTTCCTGCACCTGCTCAGGTGTGCAAGGGGATGGGCGTGCTTCTCCTTGTCTCTCTCTTTGCACATCCCTGGGTTTGCCTTTCTCTGCTCCACGGTTGGCATCCCACCATTTGCCTTCTATTCTTATATACTGTGTTTTGGTGTCTCCAAGCTTTGTTGCTGATCAAGTTTGTTTTTGGGTTTTGTTCTCTTTGTTCCTTTGTAATGATTCTGAAAAGTTCTACTCCACTGTCTTGAGGATGCAATTCTCCTTTTTAGAAAGTGACGTTATTGCCCTGATAGATTTCTTGGAGGGTGAATATGAGAGTTTTTCTGTTGACTGCAGAATGTCTAGGGAGAGGCAAGGCTTCATCCACATGCTAAATTGGGACAGTTTACCCCAACACTCGCCCAGTCTTCCTGTCCCCTGGCCAAACACCAGTTGGCTTTGCAGGTCACTTTAGTCAAGTCAGTAGTATCAGTAATGCGTACACAGTGTAACTTGAGGGATATCTGACTTAGATTACATTTTTCAGGCTAAAGGGTCTTACATCCCTGACTGGTCCCTTGAGCCCGTGGGAGATTATTTGTGGGGAGCCACGACCCTAGTTTAAGGCAGTGACCATGGCAACTAAGTGAGTGGTAACTAAGTAACTGGCTAATGTGACGTCAGCAGGATGGGCACTCAGGCTTTTCCCTGACTTGTGACAGCTTTTGTTGGATTTGTTTTTCACTTTTCTCAGATTCAGGAGAAACAAGTGACGTGTGACTCAAATTCCTGATTATATGACTGTTCTTTCATGTATCTATTCAGATTATATATGAGGTGATTTTAGTCTATTAATGTTTATTTATCACCCAGTTTCAATGCAGATAATTCCACATATGCAGATTGGTTAAAGATCAATCCCAATCTGCCCAGGGAGTTTGCAAACTGCTTGGAGAGACAGAGCCTGTGTACGAAACCCCTGACAGCCACGGTTAGCCAGAGCCACAGGCTTGAGACCAGATCCTCCTGCTCTGTGCTGGGTGACACGCAGACAAGGTCACTGTCAGCCAGGTCTGCTACTGAGGGTGGATGGCCTTGCACCACCGTCCATGAGCCCCGAGAAGCACATGCAAGGCCGTCGGTGAGTCGGGCTGGCGGCTCAGTGCTGAGCACCCCCTGACCGTCTCTTCTCGGCTCACAGAGGGTGTTCGGAGCTCTGCCGGATCCCCATGGTGGAGTACAAGCTCGACAGCGAAGGAGCCCCCTGTGAGTACAAGACCCCTTTCCGGAGGAACACCACGTGGCACCGCGTGCCCACGCCCGCCTTGCAGCCCCTGCCCAGGGTCTCCCCGGTGCCCGGCACGCCTGACCGGCTGCAGTGCCAGCCCCTGCTCCCGCAGAGCCAGGCCGCCATCCCCCGCAGCACCTCCTTCGACCGGAAGCTGCCCGATGGTACCAGGTAAGCTGGTGGCCCTGGTGAAGCCCTGGCTTGGAACTTCATGTGGCTGGGGAACTTGTGTGTGGCTTAGTCATTTCTGAATTAGCTTGTTCTGACCAAGTGGGCAGCAGGGCTGCCAGGCAGGCCCCGAATGCTGGGGCACTTGTGGTCCCAGCCAGCGATGGTGCTGATGGTGTGCAGGTCTCCCCCATGGACACCACCGTACCTCTCTGCGGTAACCCTCCTGTCAACTCGCTCTCCAAACCACACTGGGAAACCATTCTGCAGGAGCCTCTAGATAAGCATGAACAGTTTTGAGTATAAAGAAAACAAAGCCACAAAAATCATTGATGAAATCCCGTCATCCTAACGGTCACAGTATTTTCAGAGGTCCTAAGGTCATTGGCATCTCTTTGCTTTTCTCTCTCATTTTAAGCAGAGGGAGTTGAGTTTAAAATTACATTTTTCCCGGAGAGGGTGCACCTGTGTAAGAGTGAAATCTAATAGCGTTGGAAGCTGCAGAGAATTTAGAGACATGACACGGAGAGGTGGTTTTAAGCTAACAGCATAGTAGATGTTGCTATTGATTTTTACTCCCTTTGTTTTAACATTCACATAACTTATGGGCTGTGGAGACACCAAGAGTTTCCTCACAATTACTTGTTAGGCTTTCATCTGATACAGCGTATGTTGTAAGCAGACACTGAGCCGGGCTGCCCGCTGAACGTTCATCACCTTGCCCTGTTACTTGGCCTCGCGCATTCTCTGGTTTCCTCCTCTGAAAAGTAAACTTAGCCATAATAGAGACCTCCACAGGGCATTATGATGACTGAGTCAATCCACAGAGGTTAACTACTTAGAACACTCCTGGCCCATAGGTGTAAGTCTCCATAGGTGTTAATAATAATTACTAGGATTAAAACATGTGCTCTTCCTCTGACTTCTCCAGTCTGTTTTTCCACAAATGAGTGCAAGAATGGTGTAACTAACTTGACAGTACATCATCTGGGCTCTGGATCTCCCTTCTCAAAGGTCTGCTGAGTTTATATTCAGAGAAATGCATACAGCAGGTCACATGGGTGTAAAGGAGTTTCATCTGGGAGGGAAAGGGTCTATAGAACCTCCCTTATTAACATATAATTTACTAAATTATAAGGAATTCTTTTGGGCTTCCCAGATGGTGCTCGTGTTAAAGAACCCACCTGCCAGTGCAGGAGACATAAAGAGACTTGGGTTCAGTCTCTGGATTGGGAAGATCCCCTGGAGGAGGGCATGGCAACCCACTTCAGTATTCTTGTCTCGAGAATCCCTTGGACAGAGGAATCAGTCCATAGCGTTGGCAAAAGTTGGACAGGACTGAAGCAACTTAGCATGCACACGCACACACAAGGAAGGCTTCTAATAGCAAAATGAAAAGTTGGCAAGCACGTCTTCATGAAATGAGTTCTCCCAAGTGTCACTCATTTTTGTGTGTCTGAAATAAATAGGATTACATTCAATACATGTGCAGAAATAAATGGTTTTGCCAAATTTAGGGTTTTCTCTCTGCCTGGGTTTTAAATATAGAACCACAACGTCCCTTGCATTGTCTCATGGACTAAGTAGATGTGATGTTTTCCTAATTCTGTGTGTCCTATTGCTGTCCCCCATGTTTAACTGGGATCATTAGCTGTGCTTTCAATCTTTAGATGGCAAAGCCTTGCTCCTGCTCCTCCTCCTTCCTATAATAAATCACCAACCGTAACATCTCTGAAATCTCATGGCATCGCCAGTGCTCAGTTTATTTGTCCATGATCGCAGTGTGTGTTTCCCCTTTTCTTCGTCACTGAAAAATAAATTCATTTGTAAGTCGAAACAAGCCAGGTCCAGATGTTGGCAGCCCACCTCCGTGCCTGTTACTGATTGTAGTCAACCTTTCAGAAGTTCGCCCAGCAATCAGTCATCGTCCAGCGACCCCGGGCCAGGCAGCAGCGGACCCTGGAGACCGCAAGTTGGATACGACGGGTACCACTCCTTTTCCCCTTTTGTGGGCTCCTGGGGGGACATGTCTTCAGGGCACATTCAGAAGCACTTACTGTGCACAAGGCCACTGGGGACAGAGAGACTCAGGTAGCATTTTGTTAGGACCAGTGCTTTCAGACTGGGTAGCTCATCACTTCTGTGAAAGTGGACTCATTTGTCTATATTCTGAACTTGTCTGTTTTCTTTTCTTTTCTTTTCTTTTTTTTTTTAATAAGGGAGAGTCTTTTTGAACACATGAAAATTAAGAATTTGGAGACTTTGTGGGTGATGGCTCTTGGGAGTTTCCCTTCACTTACATTGCTGACGAGGAATAAATTCACAGCCTTTCTTGAAAGTGTTTTTCTCTCCAAAACACAGCCCAGAGTCTGAGGAGGCAGATTTACACTGTGACACATTTCCTCTGCTTCCTGTGAGAGCAAGTGGAAGCTCGGGGCAGGACTGTCCCTTGTTCTGTGCACATGGTGCCCAGGGGCCTGAGGGTACCTGTTGGCAGGACCCAGGATGGACGGGCACAGTAACTCAAGGAAATAGTTGCACGCTCGGGAAGAGGGGGGCCGCCCCAGGGATGTGGCTGTATTTTTGCAAGGAAATGCAGGCGTTGCCCCCAGCAGCAGTGTTTCTGTGCATTGTTGCAAGCCAGTGTTGCCTCTGCCGCTTGAAGGAGCTGGATGCACTGCTGAGATGATGGACCGTCCAGGCAGCTGGGGGGCTTGCACCAGATCAGAGACGCTTCTGTTGCTCCTCTCACACGTGCCCAGGAAAACCCTCTCCTGGGACCCTCTCTCCTCCTGGTTTGGCCTGAGAAGTAGAGATTTATAGTCCGAGTTACATGCACTCCCTGCCTTAGATGCTGGATGGGGTCCTTGAAAGTTGTATATATTTTTTAAAATTTTTGAGGTGGTTAGATAGCATCACAGATTCCGTGGACGTGAATTTGAGCAAACTCTGGGAGATAGTGAAGGACAGGGGAGCCTGGCGTGCTGCAGTCTATGGGGTCACAAAGAATTGGATATAGCTTAGAGACTGAAAGACAATAACAAAAATGTTGCACCTAAAGAAATCTTTCTTGTTTGAGGTGCTTTTTAAAAGTAGGTGGGGGAGGCTTTATGTCAATGGAAAAACCACATCTTGGCTTTTTCTGCAGATCAGGATTTAGAACTGGGATTCTGGAAGAAAGGGTCCCTTTATAACATGAATAAGTTTTCTGCAGTTTCCTTTGGAAGAGTAAATTGTTCTATTTGGGGATTTTCATGAAACAAAAGTCCGGCCAGATGTAGTCTAGCAGCAAATGGATCTGATTTTCTTTTTCCTTAAAAAATTTGATATGAAGAAGCATCAGCACATGTATTCAGGCGAAACAGTGGCAGCAAAAGCAGCGAGCTCGTGCTCAGGCCATAGGGACCCCAACAGTCCTTTCAGCCCCTGGTGTCCTCCTCTATCTGTAAATGGTGTCATCCAGGTGCCTCTTTGGACCCAGGGGTGACAGGGGAGCCCCCAGGTCCAGATACTTTAAGCTGCTCTGTCAGGCAGGGCTGCGGCAGCAGAGAGCCTCTGACTAGGATCCCTGGAATTGCCCCTTGGAACCAGCACCCACGGGGGACGCTGGCGGGACAGCATGCGGGCGAGCCTCAGCTCTGTGCTCTCTCTCCAGGTGCCAGTCTCCCCTGCTGCTGGAGCACCAGGGCTCCGGCCCCTTGGAATGTGACGGCGCCAGGGAGCGGGAGGACACCGTGGAAGGGAGCAGACAAGCCGGTAACACGGACCCCCGCCCCTCGCATGCCTCTCTCCTGCCCCTTCCTCCCCCTTCACTGGTTCACTCATCCATTCCCGGCTGGTCAGCGCCGTCCTGCCGTGTGCAGAGTGGCTGCTGGGCCCCCAAGGTCATCCGGGATGTGTTCATAGCTGGTGGTGCCTGGGAAACTGACCGTGAGCATCTTGGGGTGGTTCTGTCTGCTCTGAGGGCCTCTCTGTGGGTAGGACCAGAAGGTCCTACAACCACAGTCCTGATCACGGTCCCTGAACCGTATGTTTGGCCCCTGAGTTTCTCTGCTCCTTTGTTAACACTAGAAATTAGATCCTTAAGGCTTCTCTCTGTGTGTGTGACAGAAACCAAATGGCATGGCCCGCCTTCCAAAGTCCTGAGCTCCTATAAAGAAAGAGGCCTGCAGAAAGATGGCGGTTGCAAGGATTCTCCCAATAAGCTTTCTCACGTGAGTCTTGTCATCATGAACTAACGCTTCTGTTCATCTCAGCGCTCGTGATTTATCAGTGTTGTTGCCAGGGATTCTCAGTGGCATCACTTATCTCGTAAGGGTCTTGGGTGAAGTTAAGAAGAAAAAAAAAGGGGGGGGTTCTTTTTTCTCTCTCTCCTTTTATAAAGAAATACAGAGAAAAGTCATCCAGTAAATTATTGGCAAAGCCAGGATTGTAACCTCAGCCTTTGATCCTCGGTAGTTTTAATCTGTTGGCTCTAATCCACATGTGGACAAAATACCGAAGCAGAACCTCTGCAGCTGGGCGTGCGGTGGGTGACGCTGTGCCTGGCGCTGGCCGCTCAGGGAGCAGCTGCAGACGCCACGCAGGGACACCGGCGGCAGCCCACTGACAGGCTTCCCGTGGTCCCACAGCGCCCATGTGGTTCTGCTTACTTTTTGCAGAAATGGAAAGGAGCCATGTAGGTGACTGTAGCTCAGTGAAATGCAACTACCAGTTAAATGTGCAAACAGGAATTTTAGCTGTTGCCAGATGAAGCCAACCTTATAAAGTAGCTCATTTTTCAAAATTTGCAGACATCTTATCAGGTCCTGACCCAAGCTGTTCCTTTTCTTCTCCTCCACGTGTCATTGGCCAGCCTCAGAGCTGTTACCTGCAAACATGTGGCCTCCATCTCTCAGCTGTATCCTAACCTTGTCTCGAGCCGGCCTCGTGGAGCCAACTCATGGCACCAGCACAGGGAGAGTGGGGGAGGGGAGGGGTGAACTTGAGAAGATCCACTTGTGATAACAAAGGGCATCAGGATTTGCTTAAGGATCTGATAGGGTGGAGGGATGGAAGGAAGAAAGGGAAGACGGAAAGAAGGAAGGGCCAAACCACTTGAAAATCACAGGTGGCTGGGTCTCATGACTCCACAGCCTTTGGCTGACCATCCAGGCTGAGAGGAGGGGTCGTGTCTGTACCAGAACATCATCAGATGGGATGTTTAGTCTGCTCTCTTGGTTTCATCTTCCAGGGACCTCAGTGCACCCCCAAGAGCACCCCATCTCATCACCCCCGGGTCTCCCTTGGCTGGGCCTCTGGGGGTGGGTGTGGCTCATGCTTAAACAGTGCTTTTGCACACGTGAGCTGGTTGGGTCTGCACAGTAATCCCTGTGCTCAGTATAATAAGCACAGAGAGGAGCTGAGTGACTGGCAAAGGTCCCCCCACTGTGATTCAAACCCGGGTCTTCTACCCCACACCCAGGACTGGCCCTGTCCCTTGTCACAGGAGCATTCTCTGAAGAAAGGCTGCTTTACTCCTCTTAATTCCCCATGTACTTCCCCAGCTTCTAGAACCTTCGTTAACTACTTTCCGATTAGTGACAGTGTGGCAATACTTTTGTGCTCATGTACAGATAATTGAACAAAGACTTGAAAAGATACCCATTTAACTTAAGATGAATGATGGGAGGAATTATGACTCAGGGACTTTTGCATGAAACCAGGATGTTTTTGAAAAGTGAATTCTTGCCTTGCTTCCTGCTGACAAGCAAGTAGAAAGGGTTCAGGTGAAATCATCAGGTCTGTAGCTTCGTGAGTCTGGGGAGAATAATTGCCTTCGTGTAGAAGCAAAGTGTGGGGTTTGTCTGAAGCCTCCTCGTTTCTCTCTTCTCAAGATCGGAGATAAAAGCTGCTCCAGCCACTCCAGCAGCAACACGCTCTCCAGCAACACCTCCAGCAACAGCGACGACAAGCACTTTGGGTCTGGGGACCTCATGGATCCCGAGTTGCTGGGGCTGACGTACATCAAGGGGGCCTCCACGGACAGTGGCATTGACACGGCCCCATGCATGCCCGCTGCAGTGCTGGGCCCCGTGCACCTGGCGGGCAGCCGGGGCCTGGTCCACGGGCGGGCAGAGCACTGGGCAGACTCCGACATCCCGGGGCCCGACGACGAGCAGGCCAAGATGTACGCGGTCCATGGCTATGCGCCCGGCATCTCCACCAGTGGGGCGGCCGATGGCAGCCTGGGCGACCTCAGCGAGATTTCGTCCCACTCCAGGTAAGGACCTCCCACGCTGTGACCGGGCACCCTGGGCGCCGTCATCTGCTGCTGGGGTGGAGGCAGAGGCCTGAAATAGGACCAGAAGGTGCCTGAGATCATTGTCACCTGTGGGCCAAACTGCCTGACTTCAGATGGCAGGCTTATGTCCTGAATCTCATTTGAAAGGTGCATGTGAAAAAGTTTGTGATTACATCTTCCTTTCTGTTTACATTGGAGAGAAAATGAAACAGATGCTCACGCAGTCATCAGGCCACTCACGTTTCTCTGTCAGTTCAATTTGTGGTTCTGGGACTTTCTGGCGGTTCAGTGGTTAAGACCATGCTCTCACTGCAGCAGGCATGGGTTCGACCCCTGGTTGGAAAACTAAGATCTCATGTGCCCCCCCAACAGTGAAAAGTTCAGTTTGTTGTCCCAGATTTTCAGGAGGTGTGGTAGCAGCTGCACGGTACTCAGATGACGACAGACAGTAACGAGGGGTGGTCTCTGTGTGGTCCGCCTGAAAGCCTGTGCCCCATTCTCCTGTTCCACGGGCCCCCTTACACAACTGTGTGCTGGAAATGTGTTCAGATTGATGATCCACTTTCTTTTTCAATATAATGACTAGTTAATTTAAAGGAATTACATTCTAATTGTAGATGTTTAATATATTTTTATGCTACTACTAAGTCGCTTCAGTCATGTCCAACTCTGTGCGACCCCATAGACGGCAGCCCGCCTGGCTCCCCCATCCCTGAGATCCTCCAGGCAAGAATACTGGAGTGGGTTGCCATTTCCTTCTCCAATGCATGAAAGTGAAAAGTGAAAATGAAGTCGCTCAGTCACGTCCGACTCTTAGCGACCCCATGGACTGCAGCCCATCAGGCTCCTCTATCCATTGGATTTTCCAGGCAAGAGTACTGGAGTCGGTTGCCATTGCCTCAGTTTTCAATTCCCATATGACAGAAGTGTACAGTGACTTTAAAACGCATCACTGGTGATTCCTCCTTTCAAAGACTAAGCAAAGAACTGCATTGATACAGGTTTGGCCGTGGCTAGAATTTCCTGCACACCAGTGACCCCTGTCATTTTCCTTCTTGTCTGCAAAGCCTTCCCTCCTTCAGCTCTGAGTCATCGTCTAGCTTTCCCCCAGAACTCTTCCAGCTGCTGGAGGGTAGCCAGATGAACAGTGATAGGACTGTCCCTCCAGGCAGCCAGGGTCGTGGCCGGTGACGATGCTCAAGGCCGGCACTGGGTTCAACACGCGGGCCTCTGTGCTTCTTGGCCCTGCCCTTCACTCCACCTGCTCCTCATCCTCACATGGTCTCTGCTGAGCCTGGAGGGATGAACCAATGGACCATAGCGAGGCTCGCTGGGACCTCACACGGGCACGTGAATTTCATCGGCCGTCCTCTCAGTTGAGGCAGAGACCTCATCACTGGTGCCTTGATTTTCATGACTGATATCATGGAATATGTCTCATCTTGTTGAAAAAAGCTTTAGACTTCTTAGTCCTGAAAATTAACACAAGTTAATTTTTTTACATAAACTGAAAGCCCGAAGATGCCTGTACATACACACATGCTCGCTGCTGCCTTCCTGCTTTTCTTTTCCTGTCACTAACATCATCATCTGTGTCTTAGTAACACAAATGATCATTTTGTAACCTTCTAATGTTTATTCGGGCTTCCCTTGTGGCTCAGCTGGTAAAAGAATCTGCCGGCAGTGTGGGAGACCTGGGTTCGATCCCTGGGTTGGGAAGATCCCCCGGAGAGGGGAAAGGCTACCCACTCCAGTGTTCTGGCCTGGAGAATTCCATGGACTGTATAGTCCATGGGGTCGCAAAGAGTCGGACATGACTGAGCGATTTGCACTGCACAGTGTTTGTTCAGAGTTAGCAGATTTGTAAAGCGGCTGGTTTTCTGATAACCTTGCTAGACAAGTGTAAATGGCACCACAAACAGAATTTTGCGTTACTGTTGAGGAAAATTTCTGCTTTCAGAGCACCTTCATTTATGAGTAGAGTCGGGATATCAATAGGGATTTGAAGTAGGTTTTCTGGAGTACCTTAAGCATCCATTGGTGTGATGGGTCAGATGAGTAGAAAGCACTGGGAGGTGCTAGATTGCATTTCTGGTTGATGTTTCTCCTCCCCCGCCCCTGCTTTACGCTGACCATGTGCACAGTGGTTGGAGAAGGGCCATGGGCTGAGTGAGGGTCTTCTTTGCCACCCAAAGCCTTTTTCTTGCCATTCTTAGTGGACAGTGACTTTAAAGCCACATTTCAACTTCAGCTGCAAGCTTTTGTTCATGTGGAATTTGTCAATAAATTAAATCTTTTGAGTACTTCCTCCTCCTGTCTGTCCCCTGCAGAAGGGCTAGAGAAAGTAATAATTTAAATATCCTAATTTTTGTTTAAAATTTTTTAAATGATTTTTAATTTTAAAATGTTTTTAAGTATTTTTAAGTGCTATCTATATTAGTATTTTATATTTAAAGTAAGATTTGCAATGTTGGTGTGTCGAGGCAAAAGGAACTTGGCTCATCAGCGCGTAACGGACCTAGCTACCGCAGCGGTGCTGAGACTTGGCAGACCCCGCAATGCTGGGGCCCAGCCTGGGGCACCCATTCTCCATGGTGATGTGTGGCGTCAGCTGTGCGCTATCCTCGTCTGCTTGTGCGGTCAGCTCCGAGCTGAGGCCCACTGCCCAGGGTCTCAGTTGTGACCAGGAGTGGTCCGGGGAGTGAAAGGGGAGAGGCGGCTCTCAGGGGCTGGCATCGGCACTGAGCGTCCTGGCTAGTCGTCCCCGGCCCCACACACTCTATCTCACCTTGTCTCAGCTGCTTCTTAGCACTCCCGCCCTGGGCGATGGCGACCAAATAAGGGAACTCTCTACTTTCAGCTTGTGACAGTCCTTTTGTTGTTCAGGGAGCCCTCGTTCACCTCTGGAGGCCAGAAACCGCTGATGGCTGTGACGTTTCTTGCCCACCGACATGGCAGCAGCTCTTTTCATTCCACAGTGAGGTGGTCTGTGCTCACAGCTTATCCTGTCCCATCCACATTGCCCCCCACCCCGGCTGTGGTCTTCCCTTCAGTGAAAAGCCTGGACCTGTCTCCTTCACTTGTACCCGCAGCACTTAGCACAGGCTCTTAAACGTGGTAGGCACTGCATTGCAGTGTTTGTTGAATGCAGGAAGGAAGTCTAAGAAGACTGTTGATAAGCATTTGTTGATTGAGTTCATAAACCAGAGCCTGGATAGCCTAGGGAAATCGGAGGTGCAGAGGTTAACTGTTCCCAGTGTCCAGAGCCCAGACCTGTATATGAAACACCCTTCACGCTTTGATTCTGGGTTTTCGTCACCAATGACCACTACCATCCTCACCAGCCCTGCCACACACGCACATGCTCCGAACAGCCATCCAGGAATAAAGCAAGTGTGAGTTGGGGATGTGGTGTTTTTCTGGGATTGTACTGAGAACAGGGAAGAGGTTTACAACTCGTAAAGACAAGCCGCACTGGTGTGAGGGGGGAACAGGGGTGCAGGGGTGGATGTGCAGGAACCACCACCCATTAAGCAGCTCCAGCATATCCCCAGCCTGTTCTCTCCTGCTTCTAATTCAGCAACCCCGTTTGGGTTGGTTTGTTGTTTTTTGTTTTTTTTGGGTTTTTTTTTTCCTGCAAGGGCAGGGCACTTAGATAAGAGCTCAGAATACAAAGCTGTATTCATCTGAGCCTAACCGAGCTTTTGCAAAGTGAAATAAATCAACTGCCAAAAAACCAAGACAAAAAAACCCATGTTCTGTATTCTGTAAATGGCTCATTTGATTATCTCTTGCTTACCCTTATTCATGTCATCACACTTTTAGTACAAAGGATGGGAAGTTGGCAATAAAACTCTAAAATAATAACTTGAATCTAGAAGGAAAAGATTCCCCCAAATTTTATTGCTCAGAGTCTAGGATGTTTACCAGCTTCAAAGAAAAACAATGCTCCTGCGGCTAAACACAGGTTTTTGCCATATTGCTTGTCAAATGGATTCAGTACATTTGTTCTTAGAGTTTCACTTTAAAATTTCTTACTATTGGGGCAAAAGACATTTTTAATCAAGCCTAAGTGAGGAAAATCTATTTTATAAACAAATGGGGAAACACATCAGGCTTGGACCATACTATTGTTATTCACAACACATTCTCCAAAAACGTTCTATTTGGTGATTTCAGAAGATAAATTTGAGTGTTCCATGCATCATATTAATTATATTAGACTAGGGATGCCCTGGGCTTCCCAGGTGGCACTAGTGGTAAAGAACACAGCTGCCAGTGCAGGAGATACAGGAGGCTCGGGCTCAGTCCCTGCTTCTGGAAGATCGCTTGGAGGAGGGCATGGAGATCCACTCTCGTATTCTTGCCTGGAGGATCCCCGTGGACAAAAGAGCCTGGAGGGCTACAGTCCATAGGGTCACCAAGAGTCGGAGATGCCTGAAGCGACTTAGCACGCTTGCCTGCATGGATACCCTAGACTTTAAAATATCTCAGGGATAATCAAAGGCTCTGAAATGCATGATAGCTAAAGGCAAGGCACAGTCCTGCCCTGGGTTCTGAATGGGGAAACTGAAGCCATAAGCATTGTTGGACAGCTGAGAAATGAGACTGTAGAGTGGATATTAGGTAATAATATTGCCTTAATGCCTGATTTGTGATGATCACATTGGTCCTTTGTGGGAGAGTGTCTTTATTATTAGGAAATATATATGGAAATATAGCAGTATGATGTCATAAAGTTTGCAGCTACTTCTAGATGGTTCAGAGAAAAAAGATGCAGCTGAAGCCAGAGAGTAGCAGCTGTTACATCTCGATGATGGGCTATCTCCTGTCTTGATGCTGTGTCTGTAGATCTGGAGTTTTTCAAAATAAGAAACTGAGGAGAAAGATGCGCAGGCCTTCAGCGCCCATTGCCAACAGAAGGAGTTTTCCCCGTGGGGGATTTCTTACCGGTGTGCACCCAGGAAGTGGAGAGAGTTCATTATAATAGCGCCGCCTCTTACTGCCAATTTATTTCCTCGCCTGTTGCTTAGGTTACCTTGGGTCAGGGGACAGCAGTACGACATCTTTCCCAGGGCACGGACCTGGACCCCAGATTGAGGGAGCCTCCACCTTACTAGGGGCTTCCCTTGTAGCACAGGTGGTAAAGAATCTGCCTGCAATGCAGGAGACCTGGGTGCGATTCCTGGGTCTGGAAGATCCCCTGGAGGAGGCAATGGCAGCCCACTCCAGTATTCTTGCCTGGAGATTCCCATGGACGGAGGAGCCTGGCGGACTGTAATCCATGGGGTCACAAAGAGTTGGACACGACTGAGCGACCACACCGCCACCGCCACCATCCTACTAAGGGGCACCAGACTTATCACCAGGAGCCAAGTGATTCAGAGAAGCAAATAGATGCAGTGTTTTTTTTGTTTTGTTTTGTGTGATAATTTTTCAAATGCCACCATGTCTCCAACATACAAAGACCCAAAGATGGGTTATTTTACTGTGTTTTGTTTTACCTTCAGAGTCTTTAGAAAAAGTCCATTTCAAACTCATTTTTAATATTAGACTTTTTTTTTTTTAGCTTCTGCCATTGAATGATGCTGGCTTTGTATACAGGTTTGATTTCAGAATAAGATTTTATTTTACCTAGGGGCTTATCATGTGAGGAACCCTGTGGTAAATTCTCCCAGTGGCAAGAACTTGTGAATAATTCTTTGATGCATCACTCTAAAAAGCAAATTAATGGCATTTACTTCGCTAATATTAATTCAGAAAAATCTTCGGAGCAATTCTCTGAGGTGGAGAGGATGTATCAGGTTTTTTGTCTGTTTTGTTTTGCTTTTAAAGTTTTTATTGTTTTGATGTGGACCGTTTAAAAAGTTTTTATTGAATTTGTTACAGTATTGCTTCTATCTTATGTTTTGTTTTCTTGGCCCCAAGATATGTGAGATCATAGCACCCCAACCAGGGATCAACCCACACCCCCTGCATTGGAAGGTGAAGTCTTAACCACTGGACAGCCCTTGTATGCATTTTACAGATCAGAAAGCTGGGCTTAGTAAACGTGTCCAAGGTCTCCCCTGAACTAAGCAGTGACGGCCGTCTGGCTCCAGAACCCTCGAGGCACACCTGTGTATCAGGGTTTCTGAAAGCAATGCTCCCCTGCCTTCCTAAACTCTGATGTTAGAACTGTAACTGAAACATTTATGACTTCATAAAATAATTCCTGATCTCTATTCTTACTTATTTTTCATAAAACATCAGAATCTTGATTTTCCTGAATTTAAAAAAAAAGATCTTTAGGTTTTTATATTTCTAGGGATGGTCATATAGCCCATGGGAGTCATTAGTCCTTCTGGCTTCAGCTGACCTTTCAGTTGTTTTTAGGGATTTTGTCTTTTGAATATTATTTCACATCACACAGTAATACAGCAAGCATCCACATTCCCACATTGGACTGAGGAATCGACTCTGCTGTGTCAGGATCCCTGAGTATTGTCCAGGAGTCACAAGCCCTTCTCTTCCCCTCAAGGTGGCCCCTGCCCTGGCTTTGGCGATGACCACCCCCCTCGCTTTTCTCTGCATTTCGCTGTGGATTGGTACATTCCCGAACAGCATATCCTTCAGTTTCACCTGTGTATGAACTCGCTTTAAAGATGGAGCCACGCTTGATGCTTTCTGTGTGACCTGCTCCTTTTTCCACTTTGTTTGGGAAGTTCACCCCAATTGTCCACAGCCTCTGCCCACTCCTTCCTGGTGTTGTCCTGGAGTTTTTCTTTTCCTCACCGTGTTTGCCAGTTGACCCTCCGTTCACTGCTGATGCCTCCATGGGGAGCTGTTGGAATCAATGCCTCTGCCAGCGCTCCTGGTGCCTGTTTCCAGCTGCGCCCGTGCAGAGGCGTGGCTCGGGTGTGCGCTTAGGAGTAGAACTGCTGGCTGTGCAGCTGCGCACCTTTACAGGTAATGCCTAGACTGCTTCCCAAGCTGTCTGCACACTCTCACTCCCACCGGCAGTGGGAGGACTCACTGCCCCACATCCTGGTGAACACTGGGCACTCATCATCAGACTGTCCCGTTGTTGCCAGTCTGGAGAACATGCCTGATACTCTGCTAGGGTTTGCACGGCCGTTTCCCTGGGTTGAGCCCCTTCTCTCATGTTTATTTGCCATTTGAGTTTCTTTTCCTTTGGAGGCATCGGTGTGGTGCCCATTTTTCTGTTAGACTTCTCCTAATTGTGCTTTGAACATCCTTCTGGCCGCAGGCGTATAGCTTTGCACATGAACATCCTCAGCCTGTGGAAAGGAAGACCCAGCAGAGAGACAGCTCAGTTTTGCTCACAGAGGACAGGAGTCAAGCGTGGTGGCTCCAAGGCTGGTACCGTGCCCATACTGCTGAGATCTGATCATATCACAGCTTCTGTCTGTCTGTTTCCCCAGCGGCTCACACCATTCAGGAAGCCCCTCGGCTCACTGTTCGAAAAGTAGCGGGTCTCTGGATACATCCAAAGTCTACATCGTGTCTCACGGCAGTGGTCAACAGGCCCCAGGGTCCCTGTCCAAGCCCTACCACAGGCAGGGGGCAGTGAACAAATACATCATCGGCTGGAAGAAATCAGAAGATAGCCCACCCCCTGAGGAGCCTGAAGTGGCTGAGTGTCAGGGGTAAGGTGGTATCTGGTGGCAGCCTTGGGTGTCTGGGGCATGGACTAAGCTAATGTATTTTTTCCCCAGAAGAAACAAATCTTCTCAAACAGAATAATTGAGAAACATCTTTGTAAAATTCTTTAAATGTTGGCATTTATGTTTGCCTTGAAAAGTCCTCTCTTGCCTTGATATTCTCATGTAACTTTAAAACAGATCTCTATTCCTCATTTTTATATTCAAAAAGCTGCCTGCAATAGAAAAATCAGGGTTGTGTGCTAGTGATGGTGTGCATGTGCTTGCTAAATCGCTTCAGTCGTGTCTGACTCTTTTGTGACCCCATGGACTGCAGTCTGCCAGGCTACTCTGTCCACTCCAGGCAGGAACACTGGAGTGGGTTGCCACGCCCTTCTCCAGGGAGTCTTCCCAACCCAGGGACTGAACTCAAGTCTCCTGCATTTCAGGCAGGTTCTTTACCGTCTGAGCCACCAGAGATGCCCGTGGTGTGAGTGTAGACCCTGTAAATAACTAAGGGCAACGGCAGTGTGAATCCCACAAAGCCTATGTATTTCCTAAACGTGTGTGTGATAGCACGAAAGAAAAAAAGCCCACCTAATTTTTAAAAAGTTAATCGATTGATTGATTTGGCTGCATCGGGTCTTAGCTGAGCGCTCGGGATCTGCGTTGAGGCGCATGGACTCTCTACTTGCAGCAGGCAGGCTCAGTATTTGCCGCCCTCAGGCTTAGTTGCCCTGAGGCATGTGGGATCTAGTTTCCTAGTCAGGGATAGAACCCATGTCCCCTGAATTGCAGGGTGCATTTTAACCACTGGCCTTCCAGAAAAGTCTCTATTACCCCGAATTTTAAAATGACTTTGATTTCCCTTTCAGTTGTCACATCTGTAGGGGCAAGTAGGGAGGGATGTTTTGTATCTGTTGGAAAAAAGAAAAGATAAAAAATACTGATAACCAGTTCCATAACACATGTGAAAACTGCCATGTCTTTGAAGAGACAAAGCAACCACATTTTGAGAATGCAAATCAATGGCCTGGTCAGGGCCATTTATAGTAGCTGGTGATTTGCTTATTCTTTGACATGAAAAAAGTGAAGTTGCTCAGTCGTGTCCAACTCCTTGGGACCCCATGGACTATACAGTCCATGGAATTCTCCAGGCCAGAATACTGGAGTGGGTAGCCTTTCCCTTCTCCAGGGGATCTTTGAACTCAGGTCTCCCACGTTGCAGGCAGATTCTTTACCAGCTGAGCCACAAGGGAAGCCTAAGAACACTGGAGTGGGTAGCCTATCCCTTCTCCAGCAGATCTTCCCAACCCAGGATCGAACCAGGCTCTGCTGCATTGCAGGTGGATTCTTTATCAACTGAGCTATCAGGGAAGCTCACATTTTTAAGGACAGCCTTAAAAATTAACCTTCACACGCACTGAATGATGACATCAGTCTTGCTGTGTTTGCTTATGTCATCAGTGTGAACGGTACACGAGAGCTACAGCTGTCTTCAGAGAGCTCTTCTAGACCTTAAGTTTAGTCCATGAGCTGGGATCACTTTTTCCCTTAAGAAATGACCCCACTTTTTAAATATGTCTAGCATGGTATTGCCTTCTAAATTAGATTTAATTTTAATGCTTAACTTGAACATAGAGGACTTCTCTGATGGTCCAGAAGTTAAGATTCCATGCTACCAATGCAAGAGGCACAGGTTTGATCCCTGGTTGGAGAATCCCACATGCCATGCATCAAAACATGGATAAATAAATAAAAGATCATCATAGATCACTCATTTTTTAAAAAAATAATAGGAACTTAAAATGAACATTGGACATGCAGGTTTTTTTTTTTTTTCCAGAAAAAACCCATCGTGCCAGTAATTGCAAAGGAGGTGTTTAGAAAGAAATTTTTTAGAGATAACCACACTTTATGAACACATGTTCCTGGGGTCACGTTGGTACTTCTGTCTGATGGTCTTCCAGTGCTTCACAGGGGTCCATTCTGAGGCTCCTACGTTCAACCAGTTATTTGTAGAAGTGCTTTGCACATCATTGAGAGGCTGTATCTTCCCTAAGGGTCTCCTTGAAGAGTCAGGAAAGGGTGAAGGAACCCCTTGGACATTTCTCCCTAGAGAGCCTCAGCATTGGTGCATTGTAACACTCGTTTAGCAGCACTGACTTCATAAAAGAGAGCCAGCATGGGGAGTGTTGTGAGTAAGGGGTTCATGTCTCTGGAGGGCAGAGGGATTATTCCCCCCATCACACCAGCTGGGTGCTGGGACTCTAACCCAGGCCTCCCGCAGGCTCTTCTCATGGGCCCTGCTCATCCTGTCAGATGTGCCGTCTGTCTAACGCAGACATGGTAATGTCTCATGACGGTGGTCCTCCAGGACTTACCAACTCTATTGAGATTTGTCAAAATAAATTGTTACCAAATCACTGAAAGATATACTTTAAAAAAGATCAGCCAAGCGTCATGTGTGTCCCACTGAGAACTAGCAACTCTTCGTGTCTCAGTGTACACAAAATATAAACCAGTTGTGCACCCCTGAAGTTCCTCATGATGCAGAAATTGCCCATAAAGTTATATTCTGGGCCTTCCCTGGTGGCTCAGTGGTAAAGAACACACCTGCCAATGCAGGAGACACAGGAAACTCAGGTTCAATTCTTGGGTTGGCAAAGATCTCCTAGGAAGGAAATAGCAGCCCACTCCAGTATTCTTGCCTGGAGAACCCCACAGACAGAGGAGCCTGGCAGGCTACAGTCCGTAGGGTCACAAAAGAGTTAGACGTGACTTAGCAACTAAATAACAAAGTCATATTATAGGTAGGCCCTTGTTGATTATTTTTGTTAATAATATAATCTTATGTTTTAAAGTGCAGCAAGCAAGAGCTGCTTACTGGTTCGTTATTAAGCAGCCGTGAATGTGTACCTTGAGCCCAGTGCAGCTCATACCATCTGCAGACCCTTAGTGTCCCGAGAATACCCTAGAAACATGGTAGTGGTCTCCACCACGCTGGGTTTACCCACATGGAGAATTACACTAGGCATTAGAGATACAAAGCTAATTACATCTGACGTCCCGTTTTTAAGAATACCCTATCTCAGGGAGGAGAGAAAGGGGAGCAGTTATTAACCGCAGTATTTTATAGGCAGTTCACAGATGTATTATTTCACTGCACCACCTCGGAAGCCGCCTTACTGATATATCATTTGCTAATTTTAATAAAGTCACTTAAGTTAGCAGAAACGCTAGCAATTTTATTCAAAAACATAGGGAAACTGGGATAGTACCTTTATCAGCAACTCTAGGTATTACATTTTCATTTAGCAGATATTGGTAAGACCTGGTTTGGGTTTTTCTCCCCTATGTCTTTCCCAGAGTAAATAGGGCCTGGAGCTCTTGCATGCCTCCACCCCAAATCTCAGGGCCCAGAGCTGCGCATGTCCGAAGCCCTCTTCACAAAAGCTCCAGGGTCAGTTTTCCCACATGGCTTTTGTGCAGAACGCCATCCTCCTGGGGCTTGGGTTCTTTTTTAGCTCCGTCTTCATGCCCTGCCATCCTGCAAGCCACCCAGATCTTCAGTCCCATTTAGAGATTTTCATAGTTTCTGCCCCAGTCACTGTATTCATGTCATCAGCATTGCTGGTGCTTCCAGCACCAAAAAGTTTGGGACACCGCACCCAACTCGAGAACAAAGCAAGAGCTGTAGCAACTTGAGATAAATAGTTCTTAATGTTGAGCATGTCTGTGTGTTTTACATCCTGATAACTTCTTAGCAAGCCATTCCCCTGTGACGCAACAGCCTTGCTTTAGAAATGGGGTCACCTCTGTGGTGCAAGACGGGCAAGACAGGTGGCCTGCCTCCTGGACCAGCATCGTATTTCTGGGTCACGTGGCCCGTCCATCTTTGCTGACAGTCCAGCCCCCGGTTCTGTACTCACCACATCTTCAGAAATGTTCCAGACCAAACCTTTCAAAAACTAACTCCCCAGTTTTCTCCCTGGAAAAGGAGCATAAACAGTAACTCAGCTAGATAGTCTTGTCCATAAATACATTTCTGTACACTGATAAGGGAGGCAGCTTCTTTACTTATTTAAGCGGCTCTGTGAAACTGCTGATAATAAAAATGCTTGGCATGTGTCCAGATCGATTACTCTTCAGTGTCAATTCCCCAGGGTCCTGCGTGCTGTGTTGCTGGGTGGACGGTGGGGTGTGGTTGTCCAGCCACAAGAGAAAGGCTCTCTCAATTTCCTGAAAAGCACCAGGCTTTCTTCAAAGAACACAGGATAATCTCTGATGAATTATTGAAACTGTGTTTTCTGATACTGATTAGGAAAGGGAACACACGGCCTTGTTTGAAAAGTTGACTCTCTGTTTTCTCATTCAGGGCTTTGGGGATCTGATTTGTCTCTGAATTATTCAGGACCCTAACTCTGCTATTGAGCTCATTTCACACATGTGAGATGGCATGGGGATCTGGAGGAGATGTGGCTAAAGGGAACCCGCTCAATAATTAAGAGCTGGGTGTGTGTGTGTCAATGTGGTGCTCGAAGGTGAAGACTGGATTTTATTTCGTAGGGGTACAGGCACTTTACATATGCTGATGACCCGTCTCAATTTCCTCCCAGACTGTACAGTGAGATGGACCTGCTGTCCTCGGCAGCTCAGCAGCAAGCAGTGGTGGGAGATGCTGTCTCAGAAACTCAGCACGTGCTCTCGAAAGAAGACTTTCTGAAATTGATGCTTCCCGACAGCCCCTCGGTGGAGGAGGGGAGGAGGAAGGTCAGTGACTTTTGCGTAGCTTTGAAATTACCAGAAACTCTAAGGAAACCCCTAAATAGACGCCAGGAGTCCCAGGGCCATTTTCACACTGTTATTCCACCAGGAAGCGGAATAAGGCTGAGAGAGGTCAGGAAGGGAGACTTCTGGATGGATAGAGGGAGCTGCAAGCAGGCAGGCCTGGCCTCACCTCTTAGCTGCAAGGATAGTCGGCCATGTGGCGTGTTTTGTTCACTTTTGTTTTTTCCTTTTCACTGTGTGATTTTGTACATTGGCTCTGTGATTTGCTCTTTTGCTTTTTAGCCGTGTGATTTTGTACACGTGACTTCTTGGCCGAGTGTTGTCCTCTGCAAAAAAGGAGGCAATGGTACGTGTACTGCAGAATTTACAGGCTTATAGCAGACATAAGAACCAGCCTCGCACGGGACCCATCCGTGACGGGTAGTCAGAAACAGGAGCTGTTGAAACTCACAGTGCCTGACTTTTGTGCTCCAGAACTGTACCAAGGTTCTCTAAGCCATCCTGCTGTGTTGCCATCCTGTCCCACAAACGGGCAGGAGTTAGGTACTCTGCTGCCTGTTGCTACCGTCAGAGTACTTACTGTCCTTCTTCGTTTTAGCGTTATTATTAATTGTTACAGTCTCTCAAGCCACTTTGTAAATGTGTAGAAAGTATGAAAAAGAACTCACAGGTAATCTAGCCCAATCTCCTCTTTTGGCAAGTAACTGAGGCCCCGAATGGTGACATGTGACGTGCCCATAAGTATCTGGCGGCAGTCAGCACTGGAGTGCGGCCTTCTCCCTGCTAATTCAGCACTCTCTTGTGCAGATGAAAAAAGTCGGGCATTGCCGTCTTGACTGTGATCAGGATAAACAGCAAGTCTTTGTGCTCCCCTATCTTCCCTATAATAAAACAATGCTGCAATTAACCTAATTGTGTTCTGAGAGTAACAGTCTAATGAGATGCTACCTCAAAGCTGCTTTAATCTAATGGGTCTGTAATCAAGTTCTGAAGAGCCTGCCGGTCATGTGTGAAGAGGGAATCCCAGCAGAATTCAACAGAATGAGTCTTTTTTTCTATTTTTTTAAACTTGTATCCAGTCATGTATATGGTTCTGTATGAGCTTGGGTGCAGGCTGTTGTACCAAAAATGCAAATACCTATTCTTTTAATAGGAACGAACTTCTCCTTGACATTTTTTTTTCTCCTAAGACAAACTGCCTTCTTTTCCTGGTGTAAGCTTTGTAGTTCATACACACTCTGGTTCCCATTCATCAGTTGGACAGTGTCGACAGAATGGAAGGAACACATACAATAGAAATATTTTTAGCCTTGTGGCTGCATTGGCAAACATAAATAGCTATTTCTATATTTGCTTGATGCAAACTCTCTGGCTTTTGCTATTATTGATGCAAAAGGAACAAGGAATGTGGTTCAGGATGTAGGAGTTAGAAACTCAGATTTGATTAAATTTTTCTTGAGTTTTTGACTGCTTGCTTCGCTAGTATGAATTTTCCTTACTCCATCTATGATTTAACAATATCTTTAATGGTTTCTTTAAATCTGATTATGATTGATTCCTATAACCCAATTTTCAATAACCGTAATAAACTTTTATGAGTGTTAAAGTGCATAGACAATAAGATTTTCCTGAACTGGAAACTGTCTTTCTTGAACCTGTTTGTTCAACTTAGAAAGCTGCTCTGCTCAAAAAATTGGTATTATTATCTAAATTAGATTGAACCTCACATGTAGGTGATTGGTACAGAAATCACCTAATATTAAAATGCAGTCATTTCTAATTAAAATCAAGCCAGCAGTCAGTGTGGTTTCAAATAACTATTACCTGGAATGGCAACCTTCTGTATTTCCAGAAGCTGCCGTGGCTATATGGTTATGGAGCTGCCATTTAACATTTCAGAATTAATAAAGCTGTGCATGTCTCTAATTCCTGGTAATATTTCACAGAACGTCAGAGGAGGAAAACATCCAAATCCAGTAACTGCAGGAAGCCTTTGTGTGTTTGCCTCTGTGACCCGAGTGCCTGGTGTAACATCGCTGAGCCACAGCCCTGCGCCTTCCTGGGGACAGCTCAGAGATGCCCATAGGGCAGGTTCAGGACCCACCCGAGTTAGATGAGCTCCACGCTTCCAGCTTTCTGACATCTGTTCTCCTCTCTCCCCCTGTGAACCCCTAGTTCTCGTTCTATGGGAACCTGTCTCCACGGCGCTCACTGTACCGCACCCTCTCGGACGAAAGCATCTGCAGCCATCGCAGGGGCTCTTCCTTTGGCAGCTCCCGCAGTTCCATCCTTGACCAGGCACTGCCCAACGACATCCTGTTCAGCACCACCCCTCCCTACCACAGCACCCTGCCACCCCGGACCCAGCCTGTGCCCAGTGTGGGGAGCCTCCGCAGTGAGTGCCTGGGGCAGACTGCGCCGGCCTCGCGGGCCCTCTGGGGTGGGTCTCTTACAGAAGCTGGGGGACTTGCTTATCCTTTAATCTATGTATATCATTTGGTTGGGTGTTTGGGGGTTTTTTTAGTAATTTTTAAAGGTGAGAAGACCCTGATGCTGGAAAAGATTGAGGGCAGGAGGAGAAGGGGACGACAGGGAATGAAATGGTTGGATGGTATCACCGACTCAATGGACATGGGTTTGGGGTGGACTCCAGGAGTTGGTGATGGACAGGGAGGCCTGGCGTGCTGCAGTAAGAGTTGGGAACGACTGAGTGACTAAACTGAACTGAACTGAAAGGTGATAAAGCCCCAAAGGGGACATTTTTCAAAAGTTAAGCACTAGTGCCAATTTTGCAGAAAACTGAAAATCCCACATTGAACATTTTTATTGAGGAAAAAAACTAATCTCTCTACTGTAACTGGGCTATTATATCTATAAAGAAAAAATGTCTAAAATTCGATTTTATAAAGAGAAAATGGTGGCACAGGGCATATTTCCTGGTGGTCAGCATGCAGGGACGAAGGTTGATCGCCTAACCTCCTGTGTCTGCTGCTTCCTAATCTTTAAGGCCTGCTGATGGTGATGGTGAAGGTGGCAGCTGGGCAGCAGGATGTGTGGGCCCAAGCCCCATCCCTTAGATTCTCTGTGTCCAGTTCATTCTTAATATACTATTAGCCACAGGTTGACTAGCTACTTTGTAAATGATTTTCCTTCAGATCCTAAAATCTTTACTTTTTATGTAGTGTAATGGCACCCCACTCCAGTACTCTTGCCTGGAAAATCCCATGGACAGAGGAGCCTGGTGGGCTGCAGTCCATGGGGTCGCAAAGAGTCGGACACGACTGAGCGACTTCCCTTTCACTTTTCACTCTCGTGCATTGGAGAAGGAAATGGCAACCCACTCCAGTGTTCTTGCCTGGAGAATCCCAGGGACGGGGGACCCTGGTGGGCTGCCATCTACGGGGTCGCACAGAGTCGGACACGACTGAAGTGACTTAGCAGCAGCAGCAGCAGCAGTTCCTTATTAACATGTTAGTGTTGAAGGGTGATTTTTTTTTTAACATTAGTTAGCTTTCTTTTCTTTGTTCATAGTTAATTTCTGTTATATAGAAAGAAAAAGGATCTAATCAAATATATCTGTCGTCAGGGTTTTTTTTTTGTTTTTTGAATGTCATCATTGAAAGCATTATCTTTAGAATCCTTTAGAACCAATTTGAACCTCATAATACACATGTAAATCCCAGGCTAAATGACATAAAAGCTCTAGTAATCTTTTTAATGTTTAACATAATTAGGAATAAACCTGGTCTCATAAAATTCTTAATCTATTTCTTTAAGTAACATAATATCCTGCTTGTTATGAAAAGTCCTTTTGCCCAAACTAGAGAAACCTTTATACTCTTTCTTGATAAAGATATGAAGGTCAGACAGACATATTCTAATACCCTAATGTTTCTGCAAATGTGTGTCCTTTTTTGTAAATAGATGACTTTAATGGCCTTTTAAAAGCTTTCCTAAAACCAGTAAAACTATTTTCTTGCACATGTTATATCTTTCACTTAAAATGCTTGAGGTGTGATGGTGGAATCTACGAGATAAATGTTAATATAGTTCTCATATTCTTACAGTCGTTTGCTTCCTCGTGGAGAAAGCACAATTGGTCCTTAAACATCACAGATTTGAACTGCAGGAGTCCACTTACACACAAATTTTTTCCAGTGTAAATATCACAGTCGTGTATGATCTACGGTTGGTTGAATCAGGGGATGTGGCACCTTGGATATAGGGGCCAACTATACACTTATACACAGATTTTCTATTGCGTGGGAAGTCCACACACCTAACCACCGCATTGCTCAAGGGTCAACTGTATATCCGCTTTTTTGTTTACCTTTTTTTCTTAATAAACATTACTTACTTAGAGCCATCTTAGAGTCACAGCAAAAGTGAGCAGAAGGCACATAGACCCCCATGTACACAGCCCCTATCCGCCACAGGCACAGTCTCCCCGTCAACACCGCTCATCATGGGGTGCGTTACAGAACGCCGACACATCTTCATTTCCCAAAGTGCATAGCTCTCGTTAGGGTTCACTCTCGTCACTCATCCTGTGAGTTTGAACAAACGCATGACGGCACATATCTACCATTGTAGTATTATACAGGATGTTTTCATCTCCCTAAAATTCCTTTGTGCTCACCCTGTTCATCCCTGTCTCCTAACTCCTGGTAATCGCTGGTCATTTTACGTCTCCATAGTTGTGTCCTTTCCAGATTGGCATATAGCTGGGATCGTGCAGGAGACGGCCTTTCCAGAGTGGCTCCCTTAGTATCTCACTTAGTAAAATGCATCCATTGCTCCTCCGCGGCTTTCCACGGCCTGATAGCTCACTTCCTTTTAGTGCTGACTCCGGCCCTAGCGGCCTGAACGCGCCCGATCTCATCTGATCTCGGAAGCTAAGCAGGGTCGGGCCTGCTTTAGTCCTTGGATGGGAGACCGCCTGGGAATACCAGGTGCTGTAGGCTTTGGGGCTTCCCTGGTGGCTCAGATGGTAAGGCATCTGCCTGCAATCAGGGAGACCCAGGTTCGATTCCTGGGTCGGGAAGATCCCCTGGAGAAGGAAATGGCAATCCACTCCAGCACTCTTGCCCGGAAAATCCCATGGACAGAGGAGCCTAATGGGCTACAGTCCGTGGGGTCGCAAAGAGTCGGACACGACTGAGCGACTTCACTATTCACTCTTCTATTATCTAGATATGCCGATTTGTTTCTCCACTTACCTACTAAAGAACTGCGTTCTTTTTTTACTATGTTCAAAGGCACAGTTGAGAACAGGCAGGAGAGACTGCTCGCTATCCAAGTTTAAAGCTGCCTGACTTGAATTCATTGTCTGCTGCTCTAGGAAAAGCAGTAAGAATGGCCCTTGCTGTTTGCTCTTCTCGAGTGAAATCTTATCTGGCCATGTTGTGACTGTTTTTTTAGTCGCTAAGTTGAGTTCAACTCTTTGTGACCCCATGGACGAAAGCCCACCAGGCTCCTCTGTCCATGGGATTTCCCAGGCAAGAATACTGGAGTGGGTCGCCATTTCCTTCTCCAGGGGGTCTTCCAGGTCCAGAGATCTAACCGAGGTCCCCTGCACTGGCAGGCAGCTTCTTTACCACTGAACCATCAGAGCACGTGATTCCTCCAATTTCTAAACTTAACAACCTACTCAGAAAAAAATTCTGTCAGTTTGATGGATAGAATGACAAAATGTCAGTAAGGTAGCTGGGAGTAATTTGAATTAGTATGTCTTCCCCAAAAAACTTGTGACTCTCTCCTCCCTTCCCCCCAAGAGATTCAGCTCTAAGGACCTGGTCGTCTTTGGGAAGATGCTCACCCCTGGGACCCCTGACTCCCACTGGTTACCGCAGTATGAGATGACCTGTGTGGTCATCAAGGCAGATATCCATCATCCTTTGCTTTCTGTGTTTTCTAATCACTCAGCCGAGCCCCGGTAAGCAGGTCTTTCTCTGAGAGTAGTTCCAACAGGCTGACCCTGGAACACACTAGAGAGTAGATACATGAAATCTTGTGCCCAGCAGACGTCTTGAGTGGGAAATGAGGACTACTTGGGGTTGCATAGGTGTTTCTCTTAGTTTCAGAGACTTAGCTTCATGTCTTGGACTGGAAGTTAGGTTAGTGCTACCAGAGCGGGGAGCACCAGATATTTAAATAGCAACAGAGGTGGAGCTAAAATATGCAGAAGGCACGTGTATTCTCCTGAAGTTTCACCATCATTACTCCTGCAAGCATCTGACCTTCTGCTCATAGAGACTCGTTTGGATCTGGTTCCTAATTTGGACCAAGGACAGTGCGAGGAAGGGTTGGCAAGCCTATCTTTTCACAGTGAATCGCGTGAGACCTCATCGCTGCCCCTTTTCTCCATGTAATTACCAGTCACAAACTTCCCCTTCTGATAGCTTTAGCTTCTCCATGTCTCAAAATTGGGCCTGTCTTAGAATCTTTTTTTCTCCTGAGACCAGGATCTTAATCCAGCCTTGGAAGACAGATGACACTTAATAGGCCCATTTTAGGTGTGATTCATGTCACAATTCATATATATTTCCTAGGTGGGGGAGGACCCTGAATGTGCTGTATCATTCTGTCTTCAACTTAGAGGTACAAAAAAATGAGTTGCTCGAAAAATTGCAAAAAATCTGAGAGGTTTCTGCATTACATTTAGGGCCTTTGTTTCCATCACTGGTTTCAGAGTAAAATTCCTTTAGTGGGCCAGGTAGAAAAAAAAAAGTGGGAAATTTTGACACACAGTTCACAGGTCCCAAAGCCAAAGATACCAAAAGGTGCTCACAGCATCTTTCTCCTCCCAGACCACGTGGTTACCTGGCTTCACTCAGCGCAGTCCCAAGCATTGGCAGGTTTAGAGCATGTTTAAAGAGAACTCCTGATTTTTTATGGAATATATAAAACCCTCCAGGGAATGGTAGAAATCTTCATAGGTAGGTAGACAAATAAGAATTCTTAAATTTTGGAAAATAAAAAGAGTATTAGGTTCCATGTGTTCCCACATCCTATAGTTGTGACACCTAAGCCCCTCACAAAGGATGATCCTTGAAGTTTAAAAGGCATGAGGAAGATTTAATAGAAGTAAAAGAAATCAATAATTTCCTTCTAATTTAGTAGCCACTCAAGATGCTGTAGACCCCAGCAAGAGACTCTGTGCGTGGCTCTCGCTCGCCCCACAGACAGTGTCCACAGACATTACAGGCAGTGTTCTCTGACTCCATGTGGCATTTCTTTCTCTATTTCAAATGTTCTCCGTCTCCCCTGTAATGAAGAGCCCTCGGTTTCTGGAGAGTAATTGTGAAACCACAGCTATTTGACCACCAGTAAATGCTGTCAGGAAGGCTCTTCAGCATTTATAACAGCAGCAGTAAAGTCAGATTTAATAGATGGTCCCCGAGATTTCAGGGTCGGGATAAACAAACAGGAAGCCACACAATCAATGTCCAGGCCAGAGAGCAGAGGCCCAGGCAGCGCTGCCTGCACTTCAGCCGTCTTTGGGAAATCATGACTCGCTTCCTGGGTCGGCCAGGAGAGCAGCAGGGATTCCAGAGTGGCACTGGCTTGAGAGAACTGGCCCAGAAGTAGCAGGCTTTGGCACCTAAGTCACGCCTTGTCCTCCCCATCTGGAAAGCCCCAGAAACAAGCTGGTGACCCCTGCTGTGGTTGCACCAAGCGCAGGGGCGCTGCAGAGCAGCAGCTGCAGGACTCATCTGCTCCTTGATGGCTCCTCAAGGGCAGAACCCACATCTTGCAGGATATTCCATCCCTGGGTGCTGGGGATAGCCTGCCGGGACCTGGGATACAGCGGGTGCAGAGTAGACGTCCCCAGGGTGAACCTAATGTCAGTTACAAATGTTATAAAGAACTTCTGGGGGTTTGAAGCTTTACCCAATTATATGATTTTCCAAGCATTAGAAAAAATTAGGTATTTTTTAAAATTGTTTTTTATTTATTTTTATTTATATTTTACAGTAGGTCCTTGTTGATTATTTTACATATAGCAGTGTGTACGGTGCTTTTCAGGCTTCCCTGGTGGCTCAGTGGTAAAGAATCCACCTGCCAGTGCAGGAGACAGAGAGATGTGGGTTCGATCTGTGGGTAAGAAGAATCCCTGGAGGAAGGGCATAGCAACCCTCTCCAGTGTTCTTGCCTGGAGAATCCCATGGACCAAGGAGCCTGGCACGCTATAGTCCATAGGATCACAAAGAGTTGGATGCTACTGAAGCAAATTAGCATGCATACATCCCTTCTTTCCTGGTTCTCCATCAGAGATGGAGGAGGTTCAACAGATGTCCTGGCTTTGCCTGTGTCTGTGACGAGCCCTGCTGTGGGATTGCAGGGCCCACTCACCCACACCTCACTCACTCTGGGCAGAAGCTTCTGACCACAAGCTTCAGATTTGTGCTGCATAAAATCAGAGCCTAATCTTTAGCCCAGGACAACCAGGTCTCCTTTGTTGGTTACCCCATTGGGCTTTGGGGAAAGATGCTCTTTGAGCCCACAGAGCGATAGGGACAGGACGAGGGTACGATGGACTGTAGCTCAGCACTGCTCTCTCCCTGCCTGTGCCCCTTTTCTTGTCTCTGCTGTTTTTCCCTTTCTGCCTGGCTCATATTAGAACAGCAGTCCCCAGCCTTATTGGCACCAGGGACTGGTTTCATGGAAGACACTTTTTCCATGGACCAGTGGCAGGAGTCTGGGTGGATGGTTTCAGGATGATTCAAGCACGTTACATTTACTGTGCATTGTGTTTCTGTTATTGTTACATCAGCTCCACCTCAGGTCACCAGGCATTCGATCTTGAAGGTTGGGCACTCCTGGGTTAGAGCCAGTCGGCATCGTCTGGTAGCACCGAGGAGAAAGCACACAGCACGCAGAGTGTGCATTGGGTCTGATTTTAGGCTCTAAGATGCTGAAAGCTCGGGTGAAGGACTGTTTCTTTACAAAGGCAAAGAAAATCCTCAAGTTGACATTTCTTAGCAAAACGTGACCGCGAGAGTACACTTTCTGTAGAAATGTCCATTCACCTGAACAATTTCTCACTCCCTGATGTTTTTGTCTCCAGTGAGGGAAGGAGAGGCAGGGGGTGAGGGGGTGCCTCATGCACGCTGGGTTCCAGCCAGCCCTGGGGCACCCTTCCCAGAGCTGCCACATGCATGTAAATATATATATATCCCTGACAAACTCAGCTGCAGGGAAATCAGTGGCGAGAGTAATTGCCACCAAGTCAAATAATTTTTTTACACTTGGTGCAGAAAACCTATTTCAGCTGCTGTCTCTGAGATAAAGGAAGTGATTGGCAAATGGCTGAAGGTCCCCAGGCTTCCTGATCTTTCTCCCTGAGGGGTTGAACCTTAAACTCTGGGTGAAGATGGGACCTGTGTGAGTCGGTCCAGTCTCTGCCCTGTGGTGCCTCCCTGGGTTCAGAGGGGTCGTCGGGAGAGGAACAGACAAGGACAGAGAACCTCATGCATAGAACATGCTGAAAGGGTTGTTAGTTTAAAGCACGAGCAAGTGGAGAGGGAGGTGGCAGGAGCGACCTTGATAAAGTACCTGTCACTGGGTTCCCTGCAAAATGGATGGGGCAGGACTTCCCTAGTGATCCAGTGGTTAAGCCTTCACCTTTCAATCCAGAGGGCGTGGGTTCCATCCCTGGATGGGGAGCGAAGATCCCACATGCCTCACAGCCAAAAATCCAAAACATGCAACAGAAGCAATATTGTATCAAACTCAATAAAGCCTTTTAAAAAATGGCCCACATCAAAAAAGTCTTTAAAAGTAATAAGTGGAAGGGGCAATGGCTTCACATCTGAGTGGGGTGTTATTAAGAGCAGAGTGGCTCCACTGTTAACTGCAGCTGCTGGAGTAGGCTAAGAGCTCACGTGGAAGGTGCTGGAGAGGGAGGGTTAGTGTCTTTCAAGGGCAAATCCCAGGCTCCCTCCATCCCGGTCCAGATGCCAGCACTTCACAGCCACCCCATAGGATGTGGGCGCTGAAATTACAGGTGCACTTGGTTAATTACAGCCCCTCCATAACTTAATTGCCGGCTCAGACAGCCAGGTGGTCATTATTTTGATTGGTCTAATTAGTCAGATGTGTCCGTGAGCAGCTGTGGGCCATGGTTCTGGGCAGGTCCAGAAGAGGCGTGTTAGAGGAGCTCTAGCCTTCGGGACGTGTGTCTGCAGATGCATAATGACTTCTTAGCAGCTAGTATTACTAGTGACGTAACCGCTTCACATCCTGTGATGAGAGTTTAGGAGAAGAAGTGTACAAGGTGTCTTTGTACAGAAGACTAGCAAATACTCAGTGCAGGATGGGGAGCGAGTTCTGGTTTAGCCACTGATCAGACCATCTCATTAAGTCAGAAGTGAAATTCAATCACCACTTTTATACATAGCAAAATATACAAGAGAGATTGTACCAAACCGTTTTTATGGCAGAGGCTTGAACACTCTTCCCATGGGGAGGTCATCCCAAGGAAAACAGGACATGATCCTCAGGGTGGGCAGACCCAGGTCATGTCCTCCAGAGGAGCCCGCCCAGGAGGAACTCACCTCTGCGCTTCTGGTTCGTGGGAGCCTCAGCCCTGATCTTAAGTGAGCCTGGCAGTTGTGGCTCTTCCACAAACAGCAGTGGGATGTCTGTTTCTTTCCTGGGACAAGAACCCCCCCCCCGGGCCCTTCTGAAGGCCCCGTCAGTACCCACACTGCTATCTGACTGACACTCTGGGTTTTTTTCTGTCTAGATGAGTTCTGGTTCTCCGACGGGTCCTTATCGGATAAGTCCAAGTGTGCAGATCCTGGCCTGATGCCCCTCCCAGACACGGCCACAGGGTTAGATTGGACCCACCTCGTGGATGCTGCCCGGGCATTTGAAGGTAAAGACATTCAGCCTCTGGGGCTAGGGATGGCAGTGCAGGGGTCGTCTGGGTTAGCCTTTGGATGCTCTACACATCTTCCAGGAGGGAACCGAGGGGGTGGCTTGGGCTGAGACTCGGGGCATTTTCTTAGGGAGACCCAGGCATGTGGTGAAGTGAGCCCTAGGCAAAAGGACCCCCAAACCTGCTGCCAGGTCAGGTGCCAGCTGAGGCTGGCATGAGGCACTTTCCTTTTCCACCTCTGTTTTCTTACATGGAATGTCAAGGTGATGACCAAGAACACAGACTGTATGTTTCCGCCCAGCTTGATGAGGTGAGACAGGATGGGAAGGCCCTGCAGAGGTCCAGCTGCCCAGTTTGGCAGGACAGGCACAGGCCTGGGAGTCCAGTGGCTCAGAGTCCATGCAGACTCTGGTGGGGCCTCCTTGACCCAGCGAGTGTCTTCCTGTCTGGCCCTGGCTTCCCCCTCTGACCCTGTGGTTGGGGACAGTGCTGAGCTGGCTGAACTCTGGGGCCCTCTGACTGCCTCACTGCCTCCCACCATCTCTGGTGAAGATTTCAGTGAACTTCAGAGGGGAAGCTTCTCCATAGCAAACACGTTTTCTCCAACCTAAAGATAAAGGGGCCACAGCAGTGGCATGCCTGTCTCTGTCTCCCAGGCATCCTCAGGACCTTGCGTGTGGACCCAGGGCCCCCCAGGGACAGGGTTCCTGACTTTCTTCCATTTGCTGCTAAACCCTTTCCATGACTACAGCCTGGCTCCTGGGTAACAAGCAGGGTCCGCAGAGGGCAGACCATTCTGGGGCCCTGTCTGAGGATCTCCCGTGTGTCTGAGTTATAGCACCAGTGTTCACTGCCACCAGCCCCCACCCCCGTAGAGGGACAACGCCATCTGATGGGCTCTTCTCACCCCCGACCCTGTCCCTGCCTGCTCGGGTAGCCAGTCCTCATCACCTGTGATGTGCAGGCTTCAGGAAAGGAATCCACATTCTTTTCCCAGGAGGGACAGGCATACTTTGCAGTCAGGCTGCTTCAGGTGGAATCTGCCGCCCTGACTGCCTCTCTTAACAGGCTGCCCTGCTAGTCATTTCACTCATCAGCTGGGATCAGTGCCTCTGGTCCTAAGCACCTCTTAGGGTGGGGTCTAAGGAGGAAGTGAGTTAGTCTGGGCTCAGGGACATTTCGCTCTGATAGATGAGAGGGGGAAACTGTTAGAAGGAAATTCCTGCAAAACACATGGGCTGTTCCTGCTCCCTTGATGGAGAGAGGACAGCTGTTTGGGACCCGCCAAGTGCTAGTGGGGTTTGCATTTGGATTCACAAAGTAGTTGTTCTGTGTGAAAACTTGAGAATGCTCCTGTCTGCTTGGTAACGCAGCCTTCATTTCTTTCAACCAGAAGTTGGTTAGAGTGGACTGTAAGAGCTCCAGTGATTTCCCAGGCTCCCAAGACTAGCCTGGTGTGACAGCCCCAGAAGGCATGACAGGTCTCACCTCTGCCCAGAGCAGCCTAGACAGGAGGGAGCTGCCTTTTCTCTAGCATATGCTATGAACACTCTTGTCTCACTGCCCAGTGAGAAGCTAAGAACTTCTATTCTGCCTTCTCTGTTCCCCCACCACATAAATATTTGCATAGTACATCCCACTCTGTTCTGCATTATTCACATCTCTGTCACTTCTTACTGAGTGATGAGTTTCTTAAGGGAAAACTGTTTCTTAAATTTATCTTATCTTTATTTATCAAGTGCACAGCAAGGTAACCAGATGAAGAGAGCAAGCACAGAGGAGTCAGGAGGTATAAGATGCACAGGCTTCCCTGCACCTTTGAGCTGCTGCAGCTCATGGTATAGATTTTAACCTCTGAGATCCTTTGGCATTTTGTATTCATTATTCTGATTTATAGCAGTATATGCATGGGAATATATGGAAATCCCTTGCAGCTCAGCAGTAAAGAATACACCTGCCAATGCAGGAGATGCAGATTCGATTTCTGAGTCAGAAAGATCCCCTGGAGAAGGGATTGGCAACCCGCCGCAGTGTTCTTGCTTGGAGAATCTCATGGACAGAGGAGCCTGGCGGGCTACAGTCCGTGGGGTCGCAAGAGTTGGACACGTGGACGCAACTTGGCAATCCCACCACTGCCACCGTGTATACACACTTCATGTCTGCCTCCACCGTCATTTGTGTCTTTGCTTGGTTCCCTTCTACCTCTGCAGAATTAAATCGCTGCTGTGAGGTGGGACTTTGCAGGGAGCTGGGCTGTGGGTGGGAGGTCCAGATAGCACAGGGGCACAGACAGCAGTGGCTGGATTATCCATCCGTGGACTGTGATTCTAATTGCAGCCCTACTGTGGGCTGCGGGCCTTCGAACAAGTCACTCAGCTATGTGCTTTATTGCGGCACTGAAGGTTGATCACCATGCCTCTGAGGTACACATTTGTGCTGGGCTTCAGCCTGCTCATCTATGAAATGAAAACCTTTCCAGAGACAGGGCAAGCTCTTCTCAGCCCTACCCTCACATTCCTTTCATCGGGGTGTTTCTGAGCTGATGTTCGAGGCCAGCTGGGCATTGGCACTGTCAGACAAGGGAGGAAAAAGCAGGGACATCCTGCTAGCCAGTGACTCAGGGCAGGGGTGCCAAGTTGAACAGATAAAACGTGGGATTCTGTTTGCTAGGGGAGCGGACTTTGGTTCCCTGCCCTTTCTGAACTTTCCAAACAACATTCTACAGAAAATATGGAGGGAGTTGAGGTCAGGTTTAAAAGTTCCACTCGCTTTTCAGTGCCAATCCGTAGGGTAGTATGCCATCTTGAGACAATCGTCAGTTCAGGAAGATGCAAACATCTGCAACTCCAGACCTTTGGCTAATCAGATCCCTTTGCATCAGTGTCACCTCCTGTGGCGGAAGTGGATATGGTGGTGACCAGATGTGGCCCATCCCCTTGACCACTTAATTAGTTTTATTGAAGTATAGTTGATTTAGAAGGTTGCATTAATTTCTGCTGTATAGCAGAGTGATTCGGTTATATCCATATACACACATGCTTTCTCATACTCCTTTTGTCCATTGTGGTTTATAGTTCTCTGCTCTGTACAGCAGGACCTAGTGCTTTATCCATCCTATATATAATATAGTTTGCATCTGCTCACCCCAGCCTCCCAGTCCATCCCTCCCCTAACCTTCCCCCCACCTGGGCAATTCCCAGTCTGTTCTCTCTGTCTGTGAGTCTGTTTCTGTTTCGTAGAGAAGTTCATTTTGTCATATTTTAGGTCCCACATATAGGTGGTACCATAGATTGGTCTTTCTCTTTCTGACTTACTCTACTTAGTACGCTAATCTCTAGGTGCATCTGCCCTGCTGCACGCGGCATTACTTCATTCTCTTTTATGGCTGAGTAGTGTCCCATTGTATATATGTACCATGTCTGCTTTATCCATTCATCTGTTGATGGATATTTAGGTTATTTCCATCTCAGTTGTCATGAATAGTGCTGATGTGAGCATAGGCATCCCTCAGCACTTTAAAAAGAAAGGTCTTTACCGGGATGACCAGTTGCCCTGCTTGTGACTTTATCTTTCTGTACCAATTCTCAAAGCTATTCCTGAGCTAGACTCAGCATCATGAAGAAAAGATAATCCAGAAAGCCCCCATGTGCCTATTGAATCATTACAAAGTAATCAAGGCACCTCAAGATGCCTTACTGTGTGCCCTCTGGAAAAAGTCTGGGCCCACACATAAGACAGGCTTTCAAAAATGGAATGTATCTGTTGGGTTGAGATACCATGAGCCTTGTATAATGCCATACTGTCATTTATCCCTAGCAGACATGATTCTTCCCTGCTGTTCTGCCTCATTTATGCCCCATGCCTTTATCTAAGAGCTAAAATTGACACTGGACACGTGGGTTTGAGAATTTGGTTTTACTATCCTGTGCTGATTCCTGTCTCCTCTGGTGTTTTAAGTGAGAACTAACATAAGGGAACGCTATCTTCAAGTAGTGCAGACGTGGGCTTCCCTGGTAGCTCAGCTGGCAGAGAATCCACTTGCAATGCAGGAGACCCCGGTTCGATCCTGGGTTGGGAAGAACCCCTGGAGAAGGGATAGGCTACCTACTCCAGTGTTCATGGGCTTCCCTGGTGGCTCAGATGGTAAAGAATCCACCTGTAATGCGGGAAACCTGGGTTCAATCCCCAGGTTGGGAAGATCCCCTGGAAGAAGAACAACCCACTCCAGTATTCTTTCCTAGAGAATCCCTATGGACAGAAGAACCTGGTTTGCTATAGTCCATGGGGGTCACAAAAAATCAGACATGACTGAGTGACTAAGCATAGCACAGCACAATGCAAAAGAACCTGTACATTGGCCTGATCCAATCTGTTGTGACCTTATCGGTTGGAATTGGAATTGCACCATTTTGTAGATAAAAGGAAACTAAGTATATTCCTGAACTTAGTTTTCAAAATAGTGCTGAAAAATTGTTTTGTTTTGTTTTTTAAACTCAGTTAAAAGGAACTAAAACAGTCTTTCAAAAGAGGCATCTGAAAGTGTTCCTAATTTTGTATATGGGCTTGGGTTTTGTAACCAAGGAAGAAGCTCCTATCAAATATGAAAAAAAAAAAAAGAATACAGCAGCAGTACCAAATTAATCAGCTCCAGTCTTGGTGGCTTAAACATGTTTGAACTCTCCAAGTACACAGCGTACTCTCTGGGTATACAGAAGATACCATTCACAGTGTTGTAGGAATACAACATTCTCCAAGCATCCTGTGCATAGCATTCCCCAGGGGTCACTAAGAGAAGGCACCTTTCCCCACACTTCCCTCCACAGGCATGAAATGGGAATTAAATCAGAAAATAGGAGCAAAACATAAACGAAAATCTTCAACAATTCAGACAGTTCTAAATATTTATCCAGTGATAATTATGCTTCCCAGGTGGCTTAGCAGGTAAAGAATCTACCCGCAGTGTAGGAGATGCAGGAGGCATGGGTTCAGTCCCTGGGTTGGAAAGATCCCCTGGAGAAGGGAATGGCAACCCACTCCAGTATTCTTGCCTGGAGAACCCCATGGACAGAGGAGCCTGGGAGGCTACAGTTCATAGGGTTGCAGAGAGTTGGACACAGCTGAAGCAAGGAAGAATTTAGGACTATGATAAGAGCGTCTTTTTCTTTTCTAGTAAGTGAAGATGAAGAAGAGGTTACCTAGAAAAGTCTTTGGACTACAGCAGGGAGTGGGCCTTAAACAAAAAGACTGCTTCAGAAACTTTTATTTAAATGGAAAAACAAAGTGAAAATTAAGTAATTGTGCTTCAAAAACATTTTACAGAGGTTGTGAAAGAAAAAAAAGGAAAGAAAGAAATCAAATGATTTTCTTAAAAAACTTTCAATTGAAATTTCTGTGCAATTTGTAAATTTAATTAATGATCATTTTTTCTTTGAATATTGGTAAGCCAATATAAATTGGTTCAGAAAATGAACACACAAGTGAACAAAATTAGAAATGAGGAAGGAAATTAGTATTAAATAAATGAGAAATGATAGCATGGTTAAGGAATGTTGCTTTATTCCTATGTAGGAGTAAATCTGATGAATAAGATAATTGGGTATTTCCTGCAAGAAAGTGGGAAGAGCATGAGAAACAGTAAGCAGAAGTCAGAGTGTGGAGGGCATTGAAAAAATTATGCAAGAATATTTCCAAACCCCAAATATCACCCCAAACTAATGTTTACAGTTAATTATTTTCAAAGTTTCAAAGAGCGGTAATGCCCTTGCATAAATTTTTCTTGAAATGTATTAGCAGCCTCATTGCATAATAGGATTCTTTCCTCATAGCACATAGAAAAGAAAAATTGTAAGACAATCTTAGTCATTAATGTTGATGTGAGACAGCTTAGATGAAGCTCAGTCATAAATTGAAAAGATATTCATTGTTATTAGCAAGAAGTTAGCTGGTTTAATAAAAGAAAACCTTTAATCATAATAAGTTATAATAGATGAAGTCATTAAAAGTTGTCATATCAATTTCTCAGAAAGGGTATGTATAATAGAATTAAGACCTATTTCTAATAAAAATTAAGAATCAAGGCACGGCGCTCCGACTGGGTCCCCCCGACAGACGGCCGGGCCGCATGGTTCTCGTGGCTGCGGATGCCCACCTCCCCCGGGCTGCCCCCGGAGCCGTTACTCACGCGAACTCGTTACGCAAGCTTTTCCCAAGAAGGGGGACCAAAAAAAATAAAAAGTTGTGCGTGTTCTTTTTTAGCCCCATGTGGGAGTAAAAAAAAAAAGGAATGAGAGATACCTTCAAACCCTAACAAAGAATATCAACTTTATTCCATAATACTTTTAAAAGTTCAAGTGTAGTTGACGTACAATGTTATGTTACTTTCAGCTGTAAACAAAGTGATTCAGATATATATATTATATATACAAACGTGTGTATAAATATTTATTTTTTCTTTTTCATACTCCTTTCCCTTATAT
>SJYF01001114.1:580231-591798 GCA_006410515.1 Procapra przewalskii | reverse complement strand
TTATATTGGAGTATAACAATTTCTTTGGAAGGAATGATGCTAAAGCTGAAACTCCAGTACTTACGCCACCTAATGCGAAGAGTTGACTCGTTGGAAAAGACTCTGATGCTAAGAGGGATTAGGGGCAGGAGAAGAAGGGGATGACAGAGGATGAGATGGCTGGATGGCATCACTGACTTGACGGACACGAGTCTGAGTGAACTCCGGGAGTTGGTCATGGACAGGGAGGCCTGGCGTGCTGCGATTCATGGGGTCGCAAAGAGTCGGACATGACTGAGCAACTGAACTGAACTAATAACAATTAACAACTGTTATAACAATTAACTATGTTGTAATAGTTTCAGGTATAGCAAAGGGACTCAGCCATACATAGACATGTATCCATCCTCCCCCCAACTCCCCTTCCATCCAGGCTGCCACATGACATGGAGAAGCGTTGCCTGTGCTGTGCAATAGGACCTGGGTGGTTATCCATTTTTAATATAACAATGTGTACATGTCTATCCCAAACTCCCTAACTATCCCTACCCAGCATCCTTCCGTCCCCAGCAACCATAGGTTCATCTCTATATGCTGTTAATCATAATTAAATTACAAATTATTTCATCAGATGTATAAATCCCACTAGTCTGTCAAATTGGGAACATGGTCATCTCTCAGGAATGCATAGTTATAGAAGGTCTGTCATCCTGTAGACGGTGCAGAGTGTGGAGCGGGCCCTTCAGCCTTTCCGGAATGTTGACTGAAGGACACCTGAGTGCCTGTCAGCAGGCATTGAGGAGTCATGACGGAGGGAAGGGATGTGCGGCTGGGAACCTGCTGTGTGCTCCTTCAGGTGCGGTGCTCAGCACGGCACCCAGGCCCTGCAGCCTGCCTCCCTCCAGGGCTCCTGGCAACTCCACCATCCTCTCTCATTAACGGGCTGTGTGGGACCCTCCAGAAACCACCAGCTGAGCAGGTAGCTTCATTAGGGGACGCAGCCAGCAGCCAGGGGGAGACATAATAGGTTAAATTAAGCACAGAGCAGCCGTGACACGGAGCCCAGTGCGGTTTCTCAGCCATTAATCAAATCATGTGAAAAAGCGGCAGCAGCGCTAAGGCGCCTGCCGCATCCCTCAGAGTCCAACTGCAGATGCGCTGGGCACGGGCGTGCGGAGGGGAGTCCTTGTGGACGGCGGGGTGCATCCCTGGACCTCACCTCCACCTTGCTGAAAAGCAGGGCTTTCTCTGCATGCCTTGAAAGGCATTTCTGGGCCAGTGTTCTTGTGTTCAGCCCTCAGAGCTGGGCTAGTCTGGTGCCCTTTTCAAAGAATATCGCATTCCCTTTCCTGCCCAGCTCCAGACATTGAATGTGAAGTCACTGGTGCCGGGAACAGAAATGGCCCTGTGCAGTTCCGGGGCGGGGCAGGTAGTCACGCTGATCACTGCTGCTCATGCTGCAAATCTTCCTGTAAGGATTTCAGTGAAAATGTTTGCTAATCTCTCACTGCCACCATCTTCACCTTCAAGGAGCAGGTCATTCAAGCAGACCCAGAATGCTCACACCTTCCTGCAGCTGGACTGGCACGTGTTTGGCATGCAACTTAACTGTTGTGCATGACAGCTGTGTGTCCAGCCAGGGCCGTCACATGTGAAACATACAATCTGACCACATTCTTCGGCATTGTATTACAGTCTCTCAGGGCAGTTCTTGGCTTCACACAACATATACACACCGGCAGACATGCACACACACTTAAACACATCTGCAGATATGCACACACGTGTACACATGTGGCCCTCTCAAAGCCACACATCTGTTTTTCATAGGACCCATCACCTGAGCCTTACATGTACCCCAGAGGCACTCAAGTGAGGAGAGATATTACTGTTCAAAGGAAAATTCTAAATCTTATTTCAGGTCTTGACTCAGATGAAGAACTTGGGCTGCTCTGTCATCACACATCCTATCTAGGTGATTGTTTGGGGCTGATTGTGGGTGCTCTGTCCTCCATAGCCTTTCCTTTCTGTTTCGTTATCTGCACGTGTGCATGGTCATAGACGCGTGGAGGCTTGGGGATGCACAGGGTGACATGTCCGGGCCATCGTGTCTCAAGGATGCTCTCCAGGTTTGGAGAGAGGTGCCTCTCCTGAGTTCTGTTCATCACCCAACGCCGTTCTTTCACAACCAATGACAGCTTTGGCATTTCTTGGGATGTGCTCAGAAGAAAGATTGGCTGTAGCAAATCCAGTGTCTGCTTGTTTTCCCCATGGCTGTGGTGTCTATGTGCTATGCAGCCCAGCAGGACAGCCAATCTGAATGCTTGCTGATTGTCAGCAGCTTGCCTGAGTTTATTTTTCTTTGTTTTCTTTAAAACAGAGCAATAACTGGTGGGGGGGAGGGGCAGATTTTATTTAGAAACTATTCATTTCCACAAGGAGACAGTGCCTTGCAGCTATTCCTAACCCTTCTGTCTGTGTGTCTCTCCCCTTCCCAGACCAGAGAGTGGCATCCTTCTGTACCCTGACAGACATGCACCCTGAGCAGGACCTGGAAGGGGCCCAGGAGCTGCCTTTGTGTGTCGATCCTGGCAGCAGCAAAGATTTCATGGACCCAGCTGGGTACGTGACCCCTGTGGTATGCCTCCTTCCCATGTCTCAGGCCCCAGCAATTAACAGAAACTCAGCCCAGAGCAGCCAGGGAACCATTTCACCTGTCTTCACCCTAGTCCTGAAGGACCCAGCGAAGGGACTGAGCAGGCCTGACTCTGCCTCCTGCCCTGCTGGGCTGGATGGAGCTTGTGCTCCACGGGCGAGTCCTGCCTCCAAGACGTATAGACCTCCTGGATGGTGAGGTTGAGTTCCCGCATGGGAGGGGGTGGCCCCAGTCAGTGTCTGCCACCTGATCACAGCAGCAGCCCTGGACAGGACACCTTGCTGACCACCCTCCCTCTGCCAGGCTGCACGTACTCAACTCCTGAGCACACATGCTTCCCTCAACCCTGGGCCTCCACCCAGCCCCTCGCCTCCCACTGAAGTATGCCAGGAGCCAGCTGTCTCTACCCCTGTGTTCTTCTTTCTTCTTCTTCTTCTTTTTTTTAATACTTTTATCTGCATCATACAACATGTGGAATCTTAGTTCCCCAATAGGGATTGAACCCATGCCCCTTGCGTGGGCAACACGGAGTCCTAACCACTGGAGCACCAGGGAAGTCCCTCTGTCCCTGCATTCTTGATGTGTTCGCCACCCACAGAGTATTAATTTCTTTCTCAGTGCCCTCCACTCCTAATTCCCACTCTTCTATCAACTTGAGTAATCAGTGACTTGCATGATCATCTTGGTGATGAATTTATTGATACTTTCTTGATAGAGAAAGGCAAATTGGGGAAATTAAGTCTCTCTTTGGTTCCCAGGACTTGATTCTGGTCTGCCTAATCTCGGCTACCTAAACGCATTTAGGTCATCTATCTTTTGTTTTCTTACCAGTGTATACGCCAGTAGAGATTCTGAAGCCCCTTTTAAGTCAGAAGCACCCCAGGAGGGATTTTCCACCAAAGCAGTGACATGTTGACCTTCAACATCTGACATAATCTTATTTATTTCCTTGCTGTGCTCTCAGCACATGATAGAATGTCTTCCATGAAAACATTGCCAACTTTCTGAATGCCCTGGCTTGACTTCAACACTCTTGAGTGGTTCTAAGTCATTCCTTCCTTGCTAGGGAGCGGTCTCCATCCACACTGACTGGGAAAGTCAACCAGCTGGAGTTGATTCTTCGGCAGCTGCAGACAGACCTTCGGAAGGTAAAACAATCAATTGAAAGTTCCTGCTCAGAACTCTTTCTCTTACACAATCAACCCCTTTTAACCACTAGGAATAAAAAGAAAGACCCTTGAGAACAATAAGTGCCCTGATCAAAGCCCAACAGTAAATGGGAATGGAGATGCCCAAGGTCTGACTCCATCTCTTGCCCACAGCTACTATATTTTATTGTAGGAGACACAAGATCCAGTAGATCCGACTGAACGAGGATGGGCCTTTGGGTCGCCAGTCCTCAGAGTGAGGTGGACACGCAGCATACATACTAGCATTTGTCAGTTCAGTGGGTTATCAGTTACGAGTTGACCTTAAAGGAGTTAGTTGGTGCCAGGAAGCCTGGTCTCCCCAAGCTATGGTCCCCCCAGGAGTCAGCGTCTTCTCTACCCATCAACCTGTGTGTGCTCAGTCCTCAAAAGACATGCCATTGTTTATTCCATGGACATGTGCTGAGCTCTTGTTGAATTATCAGTGCCATGCTGGGTAGCTGCTTCACTCCCCAGGAAAAGGAGATGGAGTGCAGTAGCTGGAGGGTGATAGTTGGGTGGGGAGGGTTTTGTTGGTGAAAGAAGGGAGAAGTAACAGCTGACACGAATGCTGGTGGAAATAACCCAGTTGGGAGGGAAAGAATGGTGGGAGTCAAGAGTGCAATGTCCTAAGCCTGATGAGGAGGGTGTAGCCCCAGATGTGAGAAGGGACTGTTCTCAATAGTCCCCAGAGCAGAGTGTGTATGAGTGATTCACGCACGAGTGCAAGTCTACCTCAGAGATATTGCAGGTTTGGTTCCAGACTACCACAATAGAGTGAATATCATGATAAATTGAGTCACATGAATATTTTGGCTTCTCAGTTCATATAAAAATTATGTTTATACTGTACTGTAGTCTGTTAAGGGTGCAATAGCATTATGTCTACAAAAACAATGTACACTCCTTAATTAAAAGATACTTTATGCTAAAAAGTGCCAAAACAGTGAGAGTAGTAACACTGAAGATCAGAGATCACTACAGCAAATGTAATAGCAATGGAAAAGTTTGAAATGTTGGGAGAGTTTCCAGATGTAACACAGAAACATGAAGTGAGCAAGTGCAGTTGGCTAAATGGTGCTGAGAGACTTGCTTAATGCAGGGTTGCCACAAACCTACAAATTGGAAAACATCAGTCTCTGCAAAGCCTAGTGAAGGGAGGTATGGCTGTAGTCCAAACAGAGACAGGTTGAAAAAGTTCTCCTCTAGTTTATTTCTTTATTCCAGAACTGAGAGAGCAGTGGGAAAGAGGGTGAGAGATATAAGAATGGAGAGAAGGTGTAGAATGGAGGGTAACTGGGTATTAAGTGGGATTATAGCATAAATTAGGTGTTTCCTCCAACATGGATGACCAGCTGGCCTAGTTTACCTGATGGGTTTAGGACACAGAACTTTTAGAGCTGGCACCGGAAACATCTCAGACCAACTGGGATGGCTGGTAACTCTGTTTCCCCACAGGTGTAGAATAATTGGAGAGTTGAATTTAACCAATATTAGAGTTATGCTAATATAACTGAGAGGCTCAGAGTCTAAGCTGGGTGAAGAGGAATAATGTCCCTGCAGTGGATGTCAATGGACATTGGCCGTAAGGCAAGATTGGTGGATTAAGATCATTTTTGAGGGGTGGCTACTGAAGAAATTATTTTAAAAAGACAACAGGCAGTGATCAGGCAGTCAAGGCTTGAAACATTTAGGAACATGTGCAGTTATCAATAATAGCTTCAAGGTCCAGGATATGGCTGAGGCGGGATGAGGGGTAGTGAGGAGGGTGGGCTTAAGATCACGGAAAGGCTGAATCTTATGGATTGTCTATTGGGGTCTTGAAATCATTAACAGACATGATGAATGGAGAAGGAAAGAAGAAAAGTGAACCATGTTCTAGAATCTTCCATGATGGGAAGGGGCTGGAGACATAGTTGACCATGGCAAAGAGCAGGGGTGCCAGGTCTGACAGCCAATGTCACACTCTCAGAGGAGCTGGGATTTTAGGGGAGAGCAATTACCTGCACTGGGCAGCAGGGGCAAAGTGTTGGCCTGCCTTGCCTTTAACCAACATGCTCTTCAAAACAAGCCCTCGCCATTCTGACCTGCTGGGAAAGCAGCATCCCCAAGAGAGAGCCAAGACTCATTTACAGCTGAAATGAAGGGAACACTCGTGGAAGAAGGTGTTGAGAGTGTAGAAGGTTTTAGTGATAGGACATACTCCATGGGTAGAGGAGAAGGTCTGAGGGTCACGAGAGGCTGGCAGCTGGCCTGCAGCAGGGATGTCTGAGCTGTGTTGGGAATGAGAGCCCCAAGGAAGGGGACAACAGGAGCGTGAGCCTCTTGTAGTGACCAAGAGAAGACCAGACTTGAGTGGGCTGAGTTAGCAACCAGTCCTAATCTAAGCCTCCTCTTGAGACTGGCGTCTTTGTTCATTAGATGAGGCAAGTGGTGTTGGGTATGGGTTGTGGAGGGACACAAAAAAGGAGCAAACATCAAGGACAGGACCAGACATGCTAAGGGGGCCAGTGTCCCAAAGAGCCTGAGCTCCCAGCTCAGTGCTGCAGGTGTGTCTGCGGTGTTGACAAACAAGTCACTTCCCTTTAAAAACAGCACTCCCGTGAGGATGACCTCCTCTTTCTCTCTTGGTCAAGACATCCCTTTCAGCCTTTGGGAGCTCGAATTTGTGTGTATTGGACACAAATTACTCTCTATTGGAAACTCTGTGATTCTTCTGAAAAATCTTGATTATTTGAACAGTTTTTAGTAGCACACTTTGAAGGTTATTATGGAAATACACCTTCCCAGGAAAGCTCTCAGATGAGAAGAGATGGTAAAAACCAAACTCACAATCAGCAGCTCTGCAGATTCTGGCTTGTCCAGTAAGAAGGCATGCCGTGGAAGCTTTGTCCTCCTATTCAAGGCTGCACCTCTTCCCGGGCCCCATTTTTCAGAGAGAAGATGATCGAAACTGGTTTATCATCTTCCCATATAACAGCTGTCTTGGCTCCTATTGGGAGCAAAGTGGGATGAAAGGAAAGAATATTCTTAGTTACTTACCCTCACCCTCATTTTTTGGGGAAGCCAGAATAGGCAGTCAGATCCCCTCTGCCCCCAAGCAATAAATAAACCTGTAAAAATACATAAGTAGGGACAGAAGCGCTCAGCCTGCAGCTGGGAGGAGAGACTGTGTCTGGCAGGTGCATGACTGTTTGTCTCCGTCCCCCCCTCCCAGGAGAAGCAGGACAAGGCCGCGCTGCAGGCGGAGGTGCAGCACCTGCGGCAGGACAACCTGCGGCTGCAGGAGGAGTCGCAGACAGCCGCGGCCCAGCTGCGCAAGTTCACGGAGTGGTTCTTCAACACCATCGACAAGAAGCCGTAACCAGGCCGTCGGCCAGCCGGGGACTCTGGGAAGCCTGGAGTCCCTTCATAGTCGCCAATGTGGTTTCTTGCTGTGCTTCTGGCCCATCGTAGCTGTGTCTGCTGTCCCGCTCTGTCTAGCACCACGCCCCCAGCAGGACAGGGAGCCACCGTGTGACCGCAGAGAGCAACACCCGTGAAGATGAATGTAACGCTGGTGTCGAGATGAATGTAAACTCTGGTGTCAGTGTGGACCTTTCGGGCTCTGCTGAAGTGGAGCTCTGTGTGGGCTTACCTCACAAGGGACGATGGTGGGGCTTTATGTATCAGGTGACCCGGTAGAGATATTAAAGCAGTTTGCCATAGTTTGGGCTTTAGAATTGTAAAATAAACATGAGAACAAATAATCAGACATATACTTTAATGTTAAAGGTGCTCTATTTTTTTGGATGTACAGTAGTTTTATTTCCACAGCCACATTATCATAGCAATAAGAAAGAAGCAGATGAAATAGTTGGAAAAGCCGTGTCAGGGCAGGGGGGACAGAAAAAGCACTGATGTGTCTAACACAAGTTCAAATGCAGTTCCTTTAGAGACTTATTTATTTGCAGGAGCAAACGGTGCCTGAATATTAACAGGGTTCTGATTTTTTTTTTTAAATAAGGATTCATATGCCTTGTAAATGGCTCACTGAGTAGTCACTTCAACTCTTAGTTCACTTTTGTATAGTTAATGCTCTGTTGAGAAAAAGCATCAACCTGCTTACTTACGAGAGCCCTCCTGTGTGCCATGAGCCAGCAGAATCACTTGTACAATGCCAAATTTGTTTATCTTTGTACAGAAGCTTTGATGAAGTGTCTTGTATTTAACACCCTTATTTAAGCTTATTTAACCTTAAACTGTTAATTTTATAAACTTTGGTTTCACCTGCACTAGGACGGAGGGTGGTGTAGGTGGCAGAGGGCTCAGAAGAGGCTGAGCTTGCCAGAGCAGAGTGAGGAGCGGGGCCGGACCTTCTAACAACTGGATGCTGCTAGTAACAAGTTGTTTGTATTGCTTTACCATTTTTAACTGTTCTATTTGAGATGAACGTACATTTTGCTTTTTTTAATAAATGTTTAAAATGAGTCCATACAAGGAACAGTGTTATCAGGTGAATGCAGACTTTGATGCTCTGATATGTCAACAATCTGAGTGTATGAGAATTTATTCTGGGTGCTTTAGGACCTTAATCTGTACTGAGTACTTGTTAGCCTTCTTACAGAATCCCAGCCTGATTCAGAGTAAAGAGTCACTAGTAGCGGTTAATGGTTGCCACGTGCCGGACCCTGTTCTTTGCACTTTTCATCCATCTCATCGAAGTCTAGCATTTCTCTTCCTAGTTGGGTGCTGGGATTCCCATCTTCCTGCTCAGTAAACTAAGGCTGAAGCCAGGCAGATGCTTTTGCTTTACAGGGTAACCAAGCAGATACAAAAGTTGATGTTATTTAGAGAAAACAGAGGAACCTGATCTAGCCTCTCTGATGGCCAGTCTTCCCACCTCCCTACGCCATACCTATAGACGAGGCCAGAAGGCTTCTGTTTGTTTTTTGGTCATGTTGCGTGGCATGTGAGATCTTGGTTTTCTGACCAGGGATGGAACCCATGTCGCTTGTACTGGAAGCACAGAGTCTTCACCCCTGGACTGCCAGAGAGGCCCCACCAGAAGGCTTCCGTTTTGTTTTTGAAGAAATACTTCTCTGTCTATACGAGGGCTTCCCTGGTGGCTCGGTCAGTAAAGAATTCTCCTGCAATGCGAGAGGCCTGCGTTCAGTCTCTGGGTTGCCAAGATCCCCTGGAAAAGGAAATGGCACCAGTATTCTTGCCTGATACTAGCAAAGAAAGAATCATCTCTCAAGTCTTCCCCCAAAGGCCACACCAGAGAACATGACCCTGTGTGGGCCTATGGGACTTTTGTCAAACAAATGTTCCCAGTCAGCAGCCAAGCTGTAGAAAATCACTGTCCTCCCGTAGTACATGTGGTTTTGAACAACTTGATGTCCTCATGGGCACTTGTTAATTACAAAATGTACCCTTAGCAGCTCAGCACAGTTTTCTGTATGAACTTACTGTGTATAAACTAAATATTAGACTGTATCCACTAAAAGTCATTTTTATTTCAGAATAAGTAATATCAAGCAGGTTTTTCCCTAACCATATGCAGTGATCTATTATGTGTTAAGGCCATTTTCACATATGACAAAGTTAATTTGTATTTCATAGGCTTTATCCCACTATTCTCAGTCTTAAGGAGCAGGTTTATCATTAAAAATATAAATTACTTTGGGCATGGGCAGAGAATATAACAATATAGTCCTGCCTTCACTGATATCATAGTTATCTTTGAAATGCCAGGAATCATCTGTCCTGCTAACCCATTAAAATGCAGAAAGTGATGACATGTCATTAACTGAGGTCTCCTTCAAACTCATGAAACCATAAACCATAGTGCTCGCCTACAGAGCCAAAGATCAAAGAGATATCTCTAAGAAACAGTAAGAAGCGTGCTCCTCATAGATTTCTTCATGAAGAACTGTGACAGTGGTCAGTAATGGAGAACACGGATATTAACATCCCTTGTTCCTTGTGTAAACTATGGGCCTGGGAAGCCTGGAATGGGGTTTAAGAAGAGAACAGACATGAAATTTAGACTGACCAAAAAACTCTGGTGGTAGAAAAGCCGTGAATATGATCTCTTGAAGAGCTGACCCTACTCTTTTTCACACAAGGAAGGTGAATCACTAGAACAAGCCACCATCTATGGCAAAGCCACTCTCTGCCACAGTCCCTGTGAACTAGACTCACGCAAACCTTTCTGAGAGACAAAGGCCCACCACGTTTAGTCCCAGCCTCTGAAAGTTATTGATTCATCTCACATCCTCTGAAATCAAGCCAGTGTTTACTCTTCAGAATTTCCAAGTTGGGGGATGGAGCAGGGGAAGGGAGGGTTGCAGGAGGAGGCGATGAAGATAGTTCTAGATGCTTTGCCCTTCTGGGTGACTGGTTAGTAAGAATCAGTTCCCGTCCACCTGAACATTTGTGGATTTGGTGCTTACAAATTCAAAACCACTCCCCTAGTTCAATGCAGTTTATGCATATTACACACTAGCAGAAAGGAAAGTGGATAGAGTTGGCTGGGTTTAATTCAACACCTGCTTAAAGGCAGGTGGGAGGGAAATGTGTTTGTTGATGCTCCTCAGAGCGAACGTGGTAAGAGACGTGCAAAAATCCAAGGAATGCATTGGGTTTCTGACCTATGACCTCCAGGTTAACCCAGTTCAGTTCAGTTCAGTTCAGTCTCTCAGTCACGTCCAACTCTGGCACCCCATGGACTGCAGCACTCCAGGCTTGCCTGTCCATCACCAACTCCCAGAGCTTACTCAAACTCATGTCCATCGAGTCAGTGATGCCATCCAACCATCTCATCCTCTGTTGTCCCCTTCTCTTCCTGCCTTCAATCTTTTCCAGCATCAGGATCTTTTCAAATGAGTCAGTTCTTTGCATCTGGTGGCCAAAATAGTGGAGTTTCAGCTTCGGCATCAGTCCTTCCAATGAATATTCAGGACTGATTTCCTTTAGAATTGACTGGTTGGATCTCCGTACAGTCCAAGGGACTCTCAAGAGTCTTCTCCAACACCACAGTTCAAAAGCATTAATTCTTTGGCACTCAACTTTCTTTATAGTCCAACTCTGAACATCCATACCCTGACTGCCAATAATAAGACTTATACAAAAGCTTAAGCCCAAAGAAAGTCTTCTAGTGAATTTTATAAAAGGTTTAAATGAGCATCTCTTCCAAAAGTGACATTCTTATATTTTAACTTGTAAGATTCAGGAACTGTTACTTAAAATATATATATATATATTTAAGTTCCCTCTAGTTCATCTTAATATCAGAAAATTCAACTATTCAATTAGCAGACTCTGAAACATACCACCCTCTGTTTTCCATCCCTAATATCCGACCTACCGAAAATTTGCAGAGCAGCTTGGTTTTTCACAAGTGCAGGTAAGAAAATCATCAACCCCTTTGACATGCAAATACCATTTGGCCGCTTATTAGAGAACAGGATTAAGGGTTAGATACCCATGTCTTGAGCATCAGCATCCATCAATCAGTCCCTTGGGTGCTGTTGTAAAGGAACTTCTGTTGTTTAAATATCAGCTCCTCCCCTAGCCTTTCCCTGTGCGTTGAAACGGGGAGGAAGGCCATGTACAGGAGGGGATTCAGAGTCCTAGCATTTCAGCAAATCATCTGCCTCGCCTAAATTGGTGCTGGCTTGGAGAAAATGGCTATAAATACACATCCGCAGCTGGAGCTGTCAGCCGGGGGCCGAGCTTCTCCATCGTGCAGAGCGTCAGTG
>SJYF01001114.1:515879-542952 GCA_006410515.1 Procapra przewalskii | reverse complement strand
TGTTGCAATTTTCTTTACTTATAATTTTGTGCATCTGCACAAGCATTTTCTCAAGGCTAGATTTTTAAATTGGAGCTACCATGATGGCATAAATAAAAAATTAGATATATATGGCCAAATTTTGATCCCTCAAAGATGAACAATTTATCTCCTAGGAATATTGAATGAGAGTGAATATTTTATCACCAAAATTAGATATTTCCANNNATTTCCAGTCTTTTTAATTTTTACCAATCACACAAGTAAAAAAAATTGTTGTTTATATTAACTTCTATGCATATATTTCAGGTGTTTGTTGGCCTTATATATAAATTATATATATATATATAATTATATATAATATAAATTTATGTTAGTTAATTATCTTCTCCTATCTTTTCTAAAATTTATTTCTATTTATTGATTTGTAAGAACTCCTTCTATATATTATTCATTAAATATTTGTCCATTGCCATATTTTTAATAGTCTTTCTTATTTTAAACATTTTTATCATTTTTCATCATAAATTGTTTTAATTTCCAAGTGTTCAGAATTGCGTGCCTTTTTCTTTAGAACACTCAGTTTTATTTCTTGTTTAGAAAGGCCTTCTACATGATAAATTCTTTACCTATTTTTTAAACACTTGTATATCATTTTGTCCATTTACCTCCAAACCCATTTGGAGTTTGTTTTAACATTGATACTGTGAGCACAGTATCTAACTTTATCCTTTCACAGGCCACTTTCTTTGCATCATTTACTGAATAATTAATAAAATAATTTCTTTATTTCACTACTGATTTGGAATGCAAATTTTATCACATATTGAGTTTATGGTATGTTTCTTGCCTCTTTTTTAATCCATTGATTTCTTGTTCTAATTAGCTAGTCCAGGCTATTAACATTCTGAGTTTTTTCTGGGTTATTTCTTTTTCTTCAATAATAGTTTTGTTGAGATATAATTCAGATACCGTATAACTCACCCATTCAAAGTGTGTGATTTAATGACCTTTAGTATCATCATGTATGCTTAGTCTCTTAGTCTCATCCGAGTCTTTGCAACCCCTGGACTGCAGTCCACCAGGCTCCTCTCTCCATGGCATTCTTCAGGCAAGAATACTGGAGTGGGTAGCCGTGCCCTTCTCCTGGGGATTTTCTGACCCAGGAATCTAACCCAGGTTTCCGGCATTGTAGGCAGATTCTCTTAACATCCGAGCCAGCAATGATAAGCTTGTGCCATTGTCAGCAGAATTAATTTTAGAGCATTTTAAGTACCCCCCAAAATTCCCCCACCCAATAACAATCACTCTCCATTTCCCCTGAGCTCCCCAGTCCTAGGCAGTAATTGTTTTGCTTTCTGCCTCCATAGATTTGCCTGCTCTGTGCATTTCATATAAAAGAAATCATACAATTCAAGGTCTTTTATGCCTCTTTTTTCACTCAGTATAACATTTTTAATTCTCATCCATATCATACATAGCATGCATCAGTACTGCATTTATTTTTCTTCTTTTAACTTCATTTCATCACCAAATAATATTGTATTATATGAATATACCACGTGCTATTTAACCATTCATCAGTTGATGAAATGCTGAGGTTATTTCCAGATTTGGCTATTAATAATATGCTGTGCTTAGTTGCTCAGTTGTGTCCGACTCTTTGCAACCCCATGGCTGTAACCTGCCAAGCTCCTCTATCCATAGGGATTCTCCAGGTAAAAATACCTGAATGGGTTGCCATGCCCTCCTCCAGGCAATCTTCCCAACCCAGGGATTGAACTCAGGTCTCCCACACTGCAGGCCAATTCTGTGCCATCTGAGCCCCCAGGGAAGCCCAAGAATACCAGAGTGGGTAGCCTATCCCTTCTCCAGGGGAACTTTCTGACCCAGGAATCGAACCAGGGTCTCCTTCATTGCAGGCAGATTCTTTACCAGCTGAATACTGCTGCTAATTTAAATTTTATTATTTTTTCAACACCAAAAACATTTTGTATTGGGGTACAACTGATTAACAATGTTGTGATAGTTTCAGGTGAACAGCAAAGGGACTCAGCCATGCATATACATGTAGTTTCATTTTTTCTCGAGTGAAATTTCTGAGTCATATGGTAATGCTATATTTAACCTTTCTGAGGCACTTCCAGACTGTTTTTCTTTAGTGTTGTGCCTTTATCTCCAAATTGGTGGTAAAGCATCTGCCAGCCAGTGCAGGAGACGCAGGAGACTTGAGTTTGACCCCTGGGTCAGGAAGACCCCCTGGAGGAGAAAATGGTAACCCACTCCAGTGTCAGACATGACTGCGGACTCACCCAAGCACAGTTTTACCATTCTGCTGGTAGGGTATGAGGCTCCCATTCCTTCACATCCTGGCCAACGTTTGTTGTGGTCTTTTTCATCAGAGACATTCTCATGGTCATGAAGTAGTATTTCACATGGCTTTGACTTGGGCTAATGCTGTTGAGCATCTTCCCATGTGCAGATTGAATGGATGGTGGAGCACACACTGGCTGAAAGAAGACAGACATAGTAGACTACAGATGCACAGCTGGGACGTGTGATGACTTTCATAACTGCCTGACAATAACAGCGTTTACATGTGCTTGAAAAAAAATACCAACTCAGGCTAGTCTTCAAGGTCATAATATATTTGTGGGCCTTTCTAAATACTCTGTGTTGTAAATAATTGGAAATATTGACTTAAATCATTTAATTCATTTTTACTTCCTATTCCTTCTCTCTCAATTTACAGATAGAACTAGGATTCTGGTTTTGCTGCAGCAACTTGCCCATGACGCTGGATTATCCAGGAAGAAAGACATGGCCAATGTTAGAATTAAAAAACATTTGTTTTGACCATTTTATGTCTTACATACACTTACAAGATCAATACACTTGTCCAGTCCAGCAAACCTCAGGTGAGTAGTTTCACCATCTTGGAACTATATTTTTAAGATCAACACTGCAAATAATTTGATAAAGGAGGTGGCATTCACTAAAATTAATTTTCCAGCATACTTATAAACTACCCATTTATGTCATTAACGGTTCTTAATCCGAGGGCTTTTTTCCCTTCTTCTTTCCTATTAAAATACAATTTACAGCCATCCGTGGATAGTTGCTCCCCCTTAATACTTAATACTTTGCAAATTCTCTTACACAAACACTCTGTGCCCAGGGCAAAGAGTTCGCACCTTGATCTGAGGGTGTGGAGTGCTGAAGCCTTGGTGGGCATTTAGGCAGGTCTCTTCCCAGGACGGTAACGAAGGGTCTTTCTTTTCCCGCCAGAAGAGTCTCTATCCCAGCTGACACTGAGTCACCTCGTGACCACAATGATAAATTTCTCTGCCTCAGATTGCTGAGTTTGGCAAATCTCTTCAACACAGTAACAGTTGCTAAGCATCTTGCCCAGCTGTGGCCTTTTTTTTCCTGCTCCTGGAGCAGTACAGTGGGCATTATTCACCCCTTAGAAAAAGGCTATTAAAACATCCCACAAGACAGTCAATTACACGAAGCAGGTGCCTGCAGGAGAAGACTAAACATTCCACAGCCAAATATGATGATCTGGTACTAACCCCTGTTTCCTGAAAGCCTAATTTATTTCTCATCTCTCAATTAAAGTGAAGCTTTAAGCAAAAAGTGATGTTATTCTGGCTAGGCTTAGTGTTCCAGTGCCAGGGATGTTACTCTCACTTTCTCTGTTGAGTTTGGTTGGGGCGATTTTAGTAATTAACCATAAAATTCTTCTCGAAGTCTCAATTATCATATAGCTTTTTAGTATTTTACCTCCAAGATATAACATCATAGACAGAGATGCTAGGAGGAATTCTAAGATCATGTAGCAAAAAGGTTTGCTAAAGAGAGTAAAACTGGAGTCAGGCATCTCTGTCTGGTTGAGTCTGAAATGTTCCCCATTACCTATTTATTATATTTGTCTTCCAGACAAGATGATATTCACTGGGAAGCCTGTCTACACTTTGCACCCCTGGCAGACATTGTTAATCCATCACAGATTTCTCTATTGTCATAGAATCCTTCTCTCCATTAGGCCCAGACAGCCACTATAAATTGGTCAAATCTGTCATGCTCTGTGAAACTTATATGCTTTGGGGGACATACATTCTTTTGTTTTTTTGATGGAAGTATTCTAGGTGTTAAAAAAAAGTGTAAAATGACTGTTTTATTAAAATTCTCTCATTTTAGATATTAAAAAGAAATCTCAGGTCAAGAACACATAGTTTATGGCGAAAATAAAAATTTGAGCTATGGCCTCAGACTAGGACATTTTATCTTGCCTCTTGTCTGAAGCCTCACTACATCTTTATGGCTGTCTACAAATGATTATCTCTTTGGAATGATCTACCCAGTGCATAGAATGCTTTTACCTGAATGGACAGTTGGCCCTCCACATCCAAAGCCTCCACACCAATGGACTCAGCCAACTATGGATTAAAAACATTGAAAAAAAAATTTCAGAAAGTTCAAAAGGCAAAACTTGAATTTGCAGCATGCTGGCAACTATTTACATAGTGTTCACATTGTGCTTTTTCAACTACTTACATAGCATTTATACTGTAACCCAGAGGTGATTTAAAGACTACAAGAGGATGTCCATAGGTTATATGCAAATACTGCAACATGCTATATAAAGAATTTGAGCATCTGCAGATTTAACTTATACGCAGAGTACATCATGAGAAACGCTGGGCTGGAAGAAGCACAAGCTGGAATCAAGATTGCCAGGAGAAATATCAGTAACCTCAGTTATGCAGATGACACTACCCTGGTGGCTCAGATGGTAAAGCATCTGTCTACAATGTGGGAGACCCAGGTTTGACCCCTGGGTTGAGAAGATCCCCTAGAGAAGGAAATGGCAATCCACTCCAGGACTATTGCCTGGGAAATCCCATGGACAGAGGAGTCTGGTAGGCTACAGTCCATGGGGTCGCAAAGAGTTGGACATGACTGAGCAACTTCACTATAGACTATATCCACCCTTATGGCAGAAAGTGAAGAGGAACTAAAGAGCCTCTTGATGAAAGTGAAAGAGGAGAGTGGAAAAGTTGGCTTAAAGCTCAACATTCAGAAAACGAAGATCATGGCATTTGGTCCCACCACTTCACAGCAAATAGATGGGGAAACAGTAGAAACAGTGTCAGACTATTTTTCTGGGCTCCAAAATCACTGCAGATGGTGACTGCAGCCATGAAATTAAAAGATGCTTACTCCTTGGAAGGAAAGTTATGACCAACCTAGACAGCATGTTCAAAAGCAGAGACATTACTTTGCCAACAAAGCTCTGTCTAGTCAAGGCTATGGTTTTTCCAGTGGTCATGTATGGATGTGAGAGTTGGAGTATAAAGAAAGCTGAGCACTGAAGAACTGATGCTTTTGAACTGCGGTGTTGGAGAAGACTCTTGAGAGTCCCTTGGACTACAAGAAGATCCAACCAGTCCATTCTAAAGGAGATCAGTCCTGGGTGTTCATTGGAAGGACTAATGTTAAGGCTGAAACTCCAATACTTTGGCCACCTCACGTGAAGAGTTGACTCATTGGAAAAGACCCTGATGCTAGGAGGAATTGGGGGCAGGAGAAGAAGGAGACAACAGAGGATGAGATGGTTGGATGGCAACAATGACTCGATGGATATGAGTCTGAGTAAACTCCAGGAGTTGGTGATAGACAGGGAGGCCTGGTGTGCTGTGATTCATGGGGTTGCAAACAGTTGGACACGACTGAGTGACTGAACTGAACTAAGATTTGGGGATCCATGAAACAATACCTTGCAGATTCCAGCGGTCAACTGTAAATGGTTCATCCTTTGACTAAGAGTGGTAACTGACAAAGCTAAAGATAATTCTCCTCTTGCAGTTCCACCAATTCAGGACACACATTTGTTAACACAGTCCTTGCACCCAGCTGACAAGAGGAAGATGTGGTGGGGGAGTGGAGAGAAAGAGGGAATGACCTCCTGAACATGGTATGTCCAGTACTTTACCCGTGTTGCTTCATCAAACTCTGACATAACTCAGACAGAAACTCTGAATGACTGCACAGGGAGACCAATATCCCATTTAATAGAGAAAGGAACAGGCTGGACATAGAAAGAAACATGCCCAAGATCACATAGCTAGTAAGACCTTTGTCTAGATTTAAACCCCAAATGATTATCACAAACTTGTGCTTTTGCAAATTTAAGTAATGTACGAATTTGCTTTCAGAAAAATAATTTTCCATAATTTTGAGTATAAACTCACAAATCTCCTGGTTTCTGTGGAGCCCAACTTGAGAAACCCCAGATAGGAAGTGACGTGCTATTAGCTGGTAGGACAAAATAGCAAAGCAGTTAGGAGCTACTAGCTCTGAGGTCAAATGGCCACCTGGGACCAGCTCCAGCCCTTCCTGGCTGTGTACCTCGGGGCAGGTCACATAGCATCTCTGTGCCTATTTCCTTCTCTGTGAAAGGCAAGTGATAATAGCCATCCTGCAGGGTTTCTGTGAAGGTAAAACCAGCACCTGCATTAAAAGTTATGAAGAAAGCTCCCTAGTGTTCTGTGCTGTGCTTAGCCATGTTTGCCTCTTTGCGACCCCATGGATTGTAGCCCACCAGGCTCTTCTGTCCATGGTGATTCTCCAGGTAAGAATATTTGAGTGGGTTACCATGCCCTCCTCTAGGGGATCTTCCCAAGCCAGGGCAAGCCCTGATCTCATGCATTGCAGGCAGATTTTTTTTTAAACCATCTGAGCTACCAGGAAAGCCCAAGAATACGGGGGTGTGTAGCCTGTCCCTTCTTTGGGGAATCTTCCTGACCCAGGAATCGAACTTGGGTCACCTGCACTGCAGGTGGATTCTTTACCAGCTAAGCTACCAGGGAAGCCCCATCTAGTGTACCATTAGGCAAACCAATGTATGCAGTGCTAATGTCTAACTGGGAACCAAATGCAACGCCGAGACCAGGCTGGAGTCATGAGCTGATGGTCAGAGAGCACATATGGACTGTTTTTAATAGTATTAGGAAAATGGTTATACAATTAAAAGAAAAAGTTAAGTATGGGAGAATTGTGGCAGATAAAAGTCTCAAGCATTCTGATTGACTGTGATTGCTGAGAACATATCTTCCTAGCCTAATTTGAGAAATATTGCAAAGAACTTATTTGTTAAAATATTGAACCAAAGTTAGCTCCCACCCATTAAACAGGAGGCTTGCACAATTCACATCCTCTTGCTTATGACTGTGAAAGAATTCTGAAGAGACAAGTTCAGCCCTGGAAATGAGGCTAGTCTGCAACAAATAAAAGCATAGAACTCTAACTAGTGAGCTGATTGTGAAATGTGGCCTATTTGCAGACATGGGCTCAAGCCCAGCACTGACAGAATTCAGAGCCCGAGGGAAAGGTCTGGATCCTAGGACACTCACACCAGTCATGGTGTTGGATGCAGACTCCAAGTTCCTTGCCCCTCTCTCAGTCCTGGATCATGGAGTCTTCCTGCAAGTTTTCCAGTTCTTTGTCACCCAAGAGATACAGGAAATGTTACGTTATGCCAGCTCTATGGCTCTGACTGGAAGCAGAAACTGTTTCACGTATTTGAAACAATTGATGATTGTACAGCAAAGAAGAAATGCAAGAGGCAGGATAGTGGGCACTCAGCTACCCAGTAACCAGCATCATTTGCCTCTTCTTCAGCACTCAGCCATCTCAGTTCATACTTATTTCAAAGTACACTTGCATCTAGAAAACGGTTGGAGAGCATCTGGATTTTCTCAGGAATAAGTGGCTTGTTGATGGCAGTGGGTAGAGTTGGAGAAAATTTTGAGCACACAATAGTGTGTGGAAATCAATGAGGTGGAAATGAAAGCTTCCCCATCATTTCAATCGGGTCAATCCATTCACTGAGCTAGCTGGTCATGATGTAGAAAGGACCCCAGAAAACCTGCCTGTGCAACTGGCATTTGAGAAGGTGTGATACAGACAGCTAACATCATCCCCCAGGGCTAAGGCCAAATACTCGTTTTTTAACAGCCAGGAATAAAGGGCGTGGCTCTTTACATCTTCCCTCACAAGTTGAGGGTTATTTGCCTCCTCTGTCTTCCCTATAAGGCCTCTTGGTAAAAATTCAGGAATGATGCCAGCTACCGACGTAGACAGATCTGGAGTATATGACAAATAAAGTAATCTAGCACTATTATTCACTGTAGACATGTTGCTTCTAGGCTATTTTATGGCTCATTTTCAAAGCATCATCCGTATCCAAAAAAGGGAAAGGTGGTTCTTATGTCTAGGGCAGTTACAATGGTCTGCAGTGAATGGCTTCCTATGACAAAGCAATCAACTTTTCCATGGTTGGCAGGTGAGTAAATTGGGTTTTACTAGGAGTTATTAAATATGGGTTTTGACTGATTTACTACCTTCTGGGTTTCCATGGAAGTCGAGCATATAAATACAGCCGGCCAGCAGCATTAATCTTTTGCTCTTAATTCATTGTCATTTCCAAAGTGCAGACAGACAGGGAGCAGCCATGATGATGAGACAGAGATGTGGAATGTTGGGGCTGCCCCTTTAACACAGACCAGAGCATCTGTGGGTGGCAGGCATTGCCCCAGCTCTTGCAGTCATAGCAGAGCTGGTCCAGCCTTCCTCTTATCGAGATGTACAGTGGTCCAGGGCTTCCCTAGACACGGACATCCTGGGATCTTCTGGCTGCCCCTTGCATAGGTGGTCCCCACTCTGGGTCCTTGTACTCCCTGCCCCCTGGAAAGTCTGTGCTGACCCTTGAGCCCCAGTTGTCCTGATAAGCTGGCCCCATGCCTATGTCAGGGCGGTTTACTCTCTTTCTTCTGGTCAGGCCACCATGCCCTTTCCCCTCTGCAGCCCTCCATCTCCAGTTTTCCTTCCTTATATCTGCAAAAAGACCAATGCCAGGAGTAAGATAAAATTAGAGCTGATGTTTCATCCACTCTTGATCCCCACTGACCTTCAGCTCTCTTTGCCACGGTTGCTATAAGAACCTGAGCTGCACTGTCCCACCGTGGCTGGGCCATTCCCCTATCTGACTCAGGCCCCCGGACATCTGACACCCAAGCCCTGCCCTCTGGAGCTCAGGGCCATGCAGCAGCAACCCCTTAAACCTCGACTTCCTGTTGGACATTCCTCTATCATCCAGTTAAAGCAGATCCGGCCCTGTCCCAAGGACCAAAGGTGCGAGTGTTTCTCTGTCTTCCCCGACAATCACTCATGTCATCAGCCTCAGAGATAACACACATACTTCATCCAACGTCCTTGTCCCTGATAAAGATCTTGTCATGAATATTTTCCAAAAAATAGTCATTGAAAAAAAGTCAGTGGCTGGTTGAAAGGACAAAGCAGATGTCTCATGGTTGGAATTTAATTAGTTTTAATAATAGTAATAATTAGAACTTACCTTTATATTTAATCCTTTGAAAAACAAGATGGCTGCTGTTATCAGGCCTGTTTAACAGACGAGGGAATAAAAGCACAGAGGGTGAAGACCTGGCCCAGGATCACATGGCGGGTCCATGGCAGAGCTGTTTTGGACCGCAGGCAAGCCAGCTTCAAAGTTCATAACCATGTGTTAGCAGGGTCACAAGTGTAACACTTCATGGGTATTCACCACCATGGATTTTTCTGTCTTCTCCATGAATGAAACCTCCTGAGAGCAGGGACTTCAGAGGATGCTTGTTCACCATACAGCTCGCTGGCTCAGCCCCGCCCGCCTGGCCCCTGCCTGAATGCCTGCAGGTGGGCCAACAAGAGCCCGGCCCAGGGCCCTGCGGGCGCCAGCCACGCCCCCTCCAGGGCCTCAGAGCAGCTGGCGCCCGGCTCCAGGCCTCCTGCCTGGGCCGCTGGTTTAAGTGTTCATCTTCCCCTGCATCCTCAGTGCCTGATCTCCTCTCCCAGCCATTCTGGCGCCAGAACACCTGTGTCTGCAGACCAATCGGGCAGCCTAATGGTGGGACTCCCTCATCCCCCAGACGCGGTGGCCCCCGTTGGAGACAGGCTGGGATTTGGAACCTGGAATCCTTTGCTGCATGGTTGCACCTGGACAAACGCCTCCTTGAGCTGCACAGTGCAAAGAAACTATACGGGACTAAAGGCAACTGAGTGTGTACACAGTTGAGACAAATTGTGGACAAGACAACAAAAAGACTGAAAACTGCAGTTCTGAGGGATGGGAGCCAAAGCAGGGTACTGAGCATGCCCCCTGCACAAAGCACCACCAAAGGGTGGGCAAACCACCAAGCTACCCCTCCAGCCTGACCCCTGGACACACCCCTACCCTCACTGCGTGCAAGGAATCAGCTGGCCCCTCCCCTCAGCAAGCCAGCCAGGGAACCTGCTGTTTGTTCTCCTTCCCTGCTGCTGTGATAAAGCCTTACTTGAATTTCTTGTCTAGTCTCTGGTAAATTTCTATCAGTTAAGGCAGCTGGGAACCCTGGTTGATAACACTTTTCTGAAAGTCCCAAATGCTCTCCTCCTGGAAAGGTCCATATTTGCCCATGAACCTCATTCTGGATTGCCCTTGAGTTATTGTTGTTGTTATTAATATTATTGCAGCTAATGAATTACCCTGTGAGACAGACTCTATTATCATTTTCATTTTATCAAGGAGAAGTCTGGGGGTTTGGGGTTAAGTAAATTACCTCAGGTCACGCATGTGGCATGTAGCAATGGTGGGGTTCAAATCCAGACAGTCTGGCTCCAAAGCCACTACTCTGCTTCTCGAATCTTCATTATTAGGTGGTAGACCAAGGGTTCCCGACTAAAGAATCATCAACCACCCGCACTGCCCCAAGAGGTTCTCCAGAAGCCTTACCTGACACCTACACAAAATTAGCCTTTGCTTGCTTGGGTCTGGTTGGGGTAGGGACCTCCAACCTGCCATGGATCCAGGGCAGATCCATGACTATCTGGCCCCTGCCACTGGGTGGCCTCTTTGCCCTGAGGCCAGCTGATGGTTTACCTTTGTTTCCTCCATAGGATTTGGTATCTGGTAGGTGCTGAAGAAATTTTGTTGAATGAATCTTCATCACCTTATTAAGAGCATGGGTTTGGAGGGAAAGTTACTTGTAAAACAAACTTTGGAAAGGTAAATGTATGACTAAGTACTTTTCTCACTCCTAGTAAGAGAAAAAGTGAGAAAAACTATTTAAGCAAACTGAGAAAAAGTTGGAAGAATATGGGAAAAAGAGAAAAAGCATAAAGAAACCCCATAAATCACAGCAGCATTATTTTTACCTACATTGTCCTTCTTTATTTTATGTCCTTGGCACCAAACAATTCATCATTCCTGTTTCATGCTTAGTGTTCAAAAATAGCACCTGGCCCAAAGTTTGAATGGGAGATAGCTTAGAAAGAATAGCAAAGTATGTTGAACCATCTGAAAATTCCCAACTTTTCTGTAGTGTCCCCGCCCTCACCCCCACCTGGCACCACTGCCCTGCACTGATAGAAATAGACAAGAGTAACAGAAGTGGGGGCTTCCCTAGTGGCTCAGAGGTAAAGAATCCACCTTTCAGTGCAGGAGCTGCAGCTTCGATCCCTGGGTCGGGAAGATGCCCTGGAGGAGAGAATGGCAACCCACTCTAGTATTCATGCCTGGGAAATCCCATGGAGCCTGGCTGGTTACTGTTCATGGGATCACAAGGAGTCAGACACGACTTGGTCACTGAACAGCAATAATAACAACAACAGAAGTAGGAGGGCACATTGTTCTGACATTTGGTGAGAAAGCTGAGTATGGGTTAGTGTCTGTTTCACTTTCCTCTGTTTCTGTCCTGCAGAAGGCACCATAGCCAGAAAACCCGGGATCAGATTCCCCCGCTGCTGTAGTGTGGGGGCGGGGGGGCAGTGAGTAGGTGGTGGTATCAGCTGCCGCTCAGTGCTGAGCTGAGGGAAGGGAAGGAGAAGTGGCAACACAGCCGGGGTGCTGAAAAGCCAAATACTTTAAGAAGAAAGTTTTTGTGAGCAATGCCCATAGTACAGCACCCAAGTCTTTTCAGAAACTCGTCGAATGATTATAGACTCTTAGCTTTTCATTTGGAAATGAGTACCTGGAAAGCATTCTCCAAATTAGATGCTTTAAAATCTACCCCCAGAGCCTTACTGATAATATTGTGCGTGCATGCTAAGTCACTTCAGTCGTGTTTGACTCTTTGAGACCCTATGGACCATAGCCCACCAGGCTCCCCTGTCCATGGGATTCTCCAGGGTTTCCATGCCCTCCTCCAGGGGATCTTCCTGACCCAGAGATCAAACCCACATCTCTTATGTCTCTTGCGTTAGCAGGAAGGTTCTTTTTACCACTAGAGTCAATTGGGAAGCCCGCTGTTACTATTAATCTGCACTAAATTAAAGAAAGGATTGGTTTTTCCTTGGAAAGGAAACTTCCCTATTAATAAGCAATTAAGCTCCACTCATAATTTATAGTTTCAAATGGAAGACTCTGATTTTAAGATTACCTCTACGGTTCTTTTCAAGATATATTTATATTCCTTCAGGCATTCTAATGGCATGAATGCTTATGTCCTCCCCAAATTTATATGTTGAAATCCCAGTGCCCAGTGTGAAGAAATTAGAGGTGGGGGTTTTAGAGGTAGTCATGTTGCTGAGGTGGGGCCCTCAAGAGGGCGATTAGTGCCCTTATTAAAGAGACCCCAGAGAGCTCCCTAGCCACCTCCGCCCTGTGAGGACGCAGTGAGAAGCCAGCTGTCTATGAATCAGGAAGCAAAGTCTCACCAGACATGGAACTTGCCAGAGACTTGATCTTGGACTTCCAAGCCTCCAGAAATGTAGGAAACAAATTTCTGTCATGTATAAACAAAATATAGTATTCTGTTGTAGCAGCCCAAACAGAATAAGACGGGCATCCACGGAGGGAAACACGAAGACAAATCCCAGGGAGAGTGTTGTCAGGATGCCTGCCATCGCGAGAAGTTTGGAACCTAAGACCAAAGTCCAGAGTCATCAGTCAAGTAGGCTACAGAGGTCAACTCAGCCACGGAGCAGAAAAGTGGCCCTTTCAGAAGGATGTGGGTTACAAGTGAGTTAGATCTGAGGGAAGTCAGAGTCAGTACCCCCAGCCCAGTCCACAGACTCTCAAGCTAAGAAAACCCTCCCGAGACCATGGGACCTTTTCCCTCTTGGCACTCTGACGGCTCCACTTCTTGTTCTTCGGCTGTGGCACTTTGCTCTGTGCCCCAGGCCATCTCTTATTTTACTGTTTGCTCTTTGCACCCATGCCTATATCACTCATATTTTACAGTGATCACATAAAGTACAAGAGAATCCAAACAGTCTCCAAGGCAAAGCTTTTTGCCCATGTAGGTGGGTTGGTGGAGTGGACACAGGTGCCTAAAATTCCCAGTTCCTGCTTCAGTCCACTCACTTCTTACCAAACAGGTGTCGTTGACATGGCACCTCATCCTTCCCTGGCGTGAATCCCATTTCTTGTTGTCCACTGATGCCAAAAGGCAGGAGTCAGTTGGCCCTAATGCCAGAGCTGCTCATCGCAAAGCACTGACCAAAGTTTTATGAGACAAGTGAAAGTCACTCAGTCATGTCTGACTCTCTGTGACCCTGAGGACTATACAGTCCATGGAATTCTCTAGACTAGAATGTTGGTGCGGGTAGCCTTTCCCTTCTCCAGGGAATCTTCCCAACCCAGGGATCAAACACAGGTCTTCTGCACTGCAGGTAGATTCTTTACAACTGAGCCACAAGGGAAGCCCAAGAATACTGGATTGGGTAGCCTATCCCTTCTCCAGTGGATCTTCCTGACCCAGGAATTGAACTGGGGTCTCCTGCATTGAAGGCAGATTCTTTACCAGCTGAGCTATCAGGGAAGCCCTTTTATGTGGCCAAGGTCTGTTGAATTCACCCACAGAAACAAAATCATCAGACTTGAAGTGGTGAAACCCAGTCACTGATCCTCAGCCAGCCCTTGAGAACACACTGTCTGGGCCCGGTGCTTTTCTGCATAGGAATCGATACCAGATCCCTGGTGGTTCAGATGATAAACAGTCTGCCTTCAATGCAGGAGACCCAGATTTGACCCCTGGGTTGGAAAGATCCCTTAGAGAAGAAAATGGCAACCCGCTCTGGTATTCTTACCTGGAAAATCCCTTGGGCAGAGGAGACTGACCGGCTACAGGCCATGGGGTTGTAGAGAGTTGAACACAACTGAGCGACTAAACACTTTGATTTTCGTTCAGCACAAGGAGAGATTTTAATTCAGCTGTGTTTGGCCCGTGTAAACAATTACTCAGTTTTAGAGTCCAAGACTCTCTGATGAATACAGGATTAACATTTTAAAGATTGCCTCCTCTCTCCCCTTATTCTTTGATTATGAAGGATTTATTGCTTGGAGATGGCAAGCGCAAACTACAGGAAACAAAGTAAAGTTGATGGTGCCGGGTCACTGCCACTGATGCTGGCCTCCAGGGACTGCCCCGCTAGAAGCCAATTTACACTCTGAAAGCTCAGAGAAACTTAAACTCTGCCAGGTGAGAAGTTAAAAGTGGGAAGAATTGCAGAACATTTTGTGTACTGTGTAAGGGGGCCTAGCTCCCTGAGCTTTAATTATAGTTAGAAGATGTCCCCTTATCCCCCTTTGCAAGGTATGGCCCCATGCCCTGTCTCTCCACTTGCAAAGCAAGCCATCTATTTCATGGTGGAAGAGGAGCAACAAGACCAGATAATAAACTATGGCAGTAAAGTTTCCAGAGCTAAATATCTTAGATTCATGACTCACATAATCTGCCCCGGCCACAGAGTCTAGTCCATCAACAAGTTCATTTTCTTCCCACTTAAGCACAAACTTCTAGTCTTTTCTGATTGCTGTTCAAGTTCAAAGGCTAATTGCCCTTCAGATTACATGTATAGATTTCTTTCTGGTTCTTTCCCAGCAGTATTAGCATTCAACAGGTGCCAAAGTATAGCTCAGAAAGTATAAAACTACTGCCTCAAGGCAGCAGTCCATAAGTGCAGAGAATAGATGTCTTCCTTAAGACCAGTAAACAGAGACTGAAACTGTCTATCTCCATGCACGCAAGACTCTAAAGTGCTTCTCAGCACTGAGGGTATTTGTCCGATAGCCATTGCCAAGACTTTACATGAAAAGTACCCTGTATAATTTACAAAGTCCTGGGTGGACATCTATTATCTGTCCATCCACCACCCTCTGATTCTACTTCTCCATCTCCTGGGATTTTTCTAACTTCATCTCCCCCATGAGGTTCCTGTAGGAAAACTCATGTTTCACAGACCGTGTCCCCCTGCCTGCAATTGATTGAGTGAGGGCTGGTCACCTGACCTTATGTGGGCCAAACAGAGGACTTCCTTGTAATTCTGGGGAGCAGAGTCAATTCTCTGTTGGTAAAACAATAGATGTGAAAGTTGGGAGTTATCACTGACTTTGGGTTCTAACATATGCAGGAAATTAATCTCTAGGGAAATCTCCAGAGAGGCAAAGAGTGAAGAGAAAGTTCTGAGAGCATTTCTGCCCCTGGTTCTAGGAGATCTTGGGTGTAGCTCTCCTGTCTTCATTCAGTTACAGTGCATGAAATCTTCCAGCACTTTTAAAAATTCCCCATTTTGCCTAAAAATGGAAGTTTTGCATTTTGAAACCAAAATAGCTTTGATGGTGTCTCATTTTAGTCTCCCAACAGTCCTGTCCAGCATGTATTAATTTTGGAAATAATAAACACAAGGCCCAGAGAGGTCAAGTTTGCATGGGAAAGTCATGTAGTTTGTACAAGGCAAAAGCAAGACCCAACCTGGTCTGGACATTTCAGGTCCAGTGTTTCTCTCTTTCCTTCCAGCTGTGTCCCGAGAAGCCCTCTGCCTGCTGCCTGCAGTGCAATGTCCTTGGTTCTCCAATCCTTGGCAGCCTGCAGGCTTGGACAGGAGTGCCTCTGAGAGCGGTGCAATATTAAAGGAGGGTCTATCCCCTCAGCATGCTCTTCCATCAGCCTCATTTGCAAGGTTCTCTCCAGCTCCTGCCACTGTCACTTAGATTTCCATTCATCAGCTCGGCTGCAGATGGTGTCATCCATTGGGATGTTGCTGGTTATTAACTATCTCCATATTCTCACCTGGGAACATGCACCAGCTGACTTAGACTTTGGATGAATTATACATCCACCCAGCACCATTTCTCTGGGCCAGATCGTTCCCAAGACTCCATAGATGCAGGCCTGTTCTAGTGCCCACGTACCCTGACTTGGGGTTTCTAATTCGACCAGAAGTTCTCTGTGTTGTCCTCTCTCCCAAAGAAACTGCAGGCTTGTCCAAGGAAAGCTGATGCCGGTAGCTGCCTGGGCTCCAGCTGTCTGGGCACAGCCTGTCTTGCCCTGCAGCCCCTCCCACCTGTCCAGGCCACTCCCTTCTGCCCTGGTCCCTCCTGCTGCTCTGGGCCCCTTCAACCTGTCCTGGCCTCTCCTGTCTTCCCTGGCCCTTCGCACGCTCCAAAGAGTGACAATAACATCAGCAGCCAGGGAACAACACAGCTTTGCCCTCATCACAGCTCATTAGGAACTGAAGAGAAACACCTTGGAAAAGGTGGCTTTGAGAGATCAAGTCTGAACCTGTAGGCCATGAGCCCATTAGAAAGAGCCTGTCCTATCCTTGGCTCCTCACTCTCTTTCCTCTTTCTTTCTGGTTGGGAATCTGGCTGAGACCCAGGATTCTGGCCTGTCATGGCCAGGAATTAGGACTAGTATAGTTCAGCTGAGGGGAATGAAAATTAGGGTATTTTGTGGATACCTTTTCTCTTTTTCAAAGCTCTGTGCTGGGGGAGAAACAAGAATTAACCATACACTTTCAAGCAAAGAAGATCATTTTGTAAAAGAAAAAAAAAATCCATATAGTTACTCTTTCTCTGTTTTACTTTGTCTATGGAGATCCTCTTTCTTGATCCTCTATACATCCACACTGGTGAAGCAGTATGACTTCAGTTGTTCAAGTGTGTCCTCCAGGACTTACCTCCAGAGCAAGTCAGCAGGGAAGGAGGAGAAGCCATGCCCCTCAGTCAAGGACTTTGGCCCATTTATGCCTGGCAGCCTTCAAATGTAGGTCTAGGCCACGTGTCCTGACCACCAATAAGATGATTGTCCTTTCTTTGGACGCAATCTCAAGTGTTTCCTCATAGTCATACAGGTTCACAAATTATAGTTGTCCATTAGAGAACTTATTAGGGAAATTAAAATGGAGGCAGTCTTGTTCAGGCTTCAGAAGTAGGAAAGCAGGCCTCTGACCAACTTCTGACCTTGCCTGGACCCTACCTGGAAGACATGCTTACCTGCAAGCACACCAGTTGTTACCAGCAAGTCATGCAGCACCTTAGACAAGAAAGAGAGTGGGTCTTGGCATCTCTTAAGCTCCTTAGGTCCTGCCCAGTGCCCCAGGGTCTAAGAAGTCTTCTGATTCACACGGTGAAGCAAGAAGCATTGTAAAAGTTAAAACCAGAGCTGCATTTTTGCAGGCAAACTGATGATGATACCACTTTGAAGCCTGGAATTATAAGCAGGAGCCCCCCCAAACTGCAATGTGAAGTCTCACTTGTGGGATGGATGCACCACCCAAGATCCTTTCCCAGCTGGGACCCAGGTTGCTGTCATGCCAGCGTTTGCGGCAATGTTCAAGTTTGCATGTAAGTTGGCACAATTTGGTGTTGTGTACATTGTTACTTCTGTCTATTGTTTCTATTTCTTTTCTTTTAATGACTGTATATTGAAATTAAGTCAAATAATCTTCTTTTAAAAAGTTGAAATTGCTTGTGTGTTATGAGTGGTTTCTTTTGCTAATGAATCCTTTCACCCTAAAAGGAAAGCTAAACTTTTGAAAAAAACAGAGCTGAGCTTTGAACTCTAGCTCTACCCAAAAGGAACTGAAGCACCAGCTGGTGCCAAAATACAGCTTAAAAAGACAAAGTCACGCTGCTTCAAGACAGGATGTCCAGAAGACAGAACACCATATTTCATGGTGATATTTGGAGAAAGGAGATCATTCACAGCCCTGTGATTTTCAGGAAGTCCAAGAACCAAAGGCCCATGTTCTTTGGTTCAAACAAAGAATAGTCACTGTTCTGAGCAGCTTCCAAAGGTCCCACCGAGCTCTCCTTTCATAGCTCTTAGGGTATCAGAGATGTGACTTCCCCTCCAAACTTCCGTCTTCGACATTCCTGGAAGAATGATCTGAGCCCAAACTTCTAATGTTTGCATGCCCCTCACTTAGATGACGCACAGTCAAACCTCAGTCGCATGGAGATTAGGCAAGCAGTTTGTTACAAGATGGCTACAAGTCAGAAGCAGCAATAATAATACTAGTTAAATTTACCGAGTGCTCACTTTATGCCTTATGACTTCCCTGGTGGCTCAGAGAGTAAAAGCGTCTGCCTACAATGTGGGAGACCTGGGTTCAATCCGTGGGTAGGGAAGATCTGGAGAAAGAAATGGCAACTCACTCCAGTATTCTTCCCTGGAAAATCCCATGGATGAGGCAGCCTGGTGGGCTACAAATCCAAGGAGTTGCAAAGAGTCGGACACGACTAAGCAATTTCACTTTCACTTTATGCCAGGCTATCTATTGTGCCAAGCAGTTAACAAGCAGAATTTATGTAATCTTCTCTGTAACTGTATAAGGTAAGTACTATTACCATTTACAAATTGCAGGCAAGGAATTAGATGGCAGGTTTGAAATCAGATTTGTTTTGTAGAAAACAAAATTCTTAAAGTTGAGTTTCAGGTAAGTATGATAATCAATGGGTACTGAAAGAAGCAAAGTCAAGTGAATTTTGAGTCAAGACTACACACCCTAGGAGTTTCAAAGAAGGAACAGACAGGAGGTCTGCCCTTAGAACATACAACTTAGAGGATTAACTATGCAGACAGTCCTAGGAAAGTCCTGTATACAGGTTTTATTGATTTAAAAAGAATTTGTTTAGATATTTATCCAGGCCCTGCTCAGTGTTCGCTTCTCAGTTATAGATGTTAAAAGAGATGGAAAAAAAGTCAAAGCCTTCAAGGCTGCCCATAATTAAGTGCTGCAATGAGTGATACAGAGCATGGGTGTGCGTGGAGAGAGGCATAGTGTATGAGGCCAGAGAAGCCTAGAGGGGGATGTGGGAGGAGAATGGACTTGCTTCAGGCCCTGATAGATGGACATGAGGTGAGGATCAGGATGCTCGGAGACAGGGAGCAGAAACATCATGCAAAGATGCAGGGAGGTGGGAAAGGGCCCTACCAGAGCATGAAGAGGGTGACACTGAGCTGGAAGTGGGTGGTTAGGGAGGCCCGGACCAAGGAGGGACTGACTTTCTCACTCCCCAGCGCTCAACTTCCACATTCCTCTAGAAATAAATACAGGAGAAAGACAGCTGGTCAGTATCAAGTAGTCAGCCAGGCAGGCCCTGCCTCCTGACATGGTTTCTTTGGAGCATTTCCTTCAGGGCTGTGACAAGATGAGACTGATACCAGCTCCCTCCCTCTTTGCAAGAAAGAGCTGATCCCTTAAAGAGATGGATTGGAATTCTCTTGCTTCTTGGAAAGAGACTTGGTTGAAAGGTACAGTTGAAAGAAGGAGGAAGAGAGTCTAGAATAAGAATCAACCCAAACAAGCAACACACACATAATAATTTCAAACATTAAAATACTGAGAGAAAGTTGCAAGCTCCTTCAGTTCAGTTCAGTCGCTCAGTCGTATCCAACTCTTTGCGACCCCTTGGACTGCAGCATGCCAGGCCTCCCTGTCCATCACCAACTTCTAGAATTTACTCAAACTCATGTCCATTGAATCAGTGATGCCATCCAACCACCTCATTCTCTGTCATCCCCTTCTCTTCCTGCCTTCAGTCTTTCCCAACATCAGGATCTTTTCAAATGAGTCAGTTCTTTGTATCAGGTGGCCAAAGTATTGGAGTTTCAGCTTCAACATCAGTCCTTCAAATGAATATTCAGGACTGATTTCCTTTAGGATGGACTGTGGATCTCCTTGAAGTCCAAGGGACTCGCAAGAGTCTTCTCCAGCACCACAGTTCAAAAGCATCAATTCTTCAGCATTCAGCTTTCTATTTAGTTCAACTCTCACATCCATACATGACTACTGGACAAACCATGGCCTTAACTCGAGGCAGGTCATATTTATCTATTTATTTTGGCCGTGCTGGTCTTATTTGCCACTTGTAGGCTTCTTCTAGTTGTGGCAAGTGGGGGCTGCTCTCTGCTGCTGTGCGCAGGCTCCTCCTCGCAGCGGCTCCTCTTGTGTGGAGCACCAGCGCTAAGTGAGAGGCTCAGCCGTTGCAGCACACGGGCTCAGTGGTTGTGGCACATGGGTATAGTTGCACCCTGGCATGTGCAACCTTCCCAGACCAGAAACTGAACCCGTGTCCCCAGCACTGGCAGGCAGATCCTTTTCCTCTGGAGCACACGGAAGTCCTAGTCATATTGATTTTCAATGATGCCTTCTGTCCACACCAGCTGCCTTGCTGATGACTTGATATCTAACACATCTGTCTTGCTTCATATCTACTGTAGACTACTACAGGATGTATCTACTACATCCTGGCATCACGCAGACTTCAATTAGGAACTCAGAAGGGAGGGAACAGTCATACCTGAGAGAGTGGCCCAAATCACACAGGTTGTTTCTCTGACACTGCCCTGTTGAGGGCATGCTGCGGGGAGCCACTGAGTGCTCCAGACACCTCCCACTCAAGAGATGCATCTCTTGTGGTGAGTCACACCCCAGGAGGGGTGGGACTGCGGGAGAACTGGGTGTGTTCTGGGTAGTCAGGTGACGGGGGGCAAGGACCAGAAGCGGAAGTGGGCAGAAAGCCAAGTGGGACGGCTGTGTACATTCCACTAGAGAAAGAAAGGCACCCCTGGGTACCAGGGGGAGGCCAGGGGGAGAGGAGTCAGCACACTGATGACATCCATAAACCACTCGAGTGGGACCCTGCCCACTCCCCTCAAATCCTGTAAGTTGTGGGGTACAGTTATCACTGGGACAATGGATGGGTTTGGAGACAGCTTCTTCTTATAATCCCCACGAAGAGTATCTGAAGATTGGAGAGACAGAAGCTGGGCACGTAGGAAGCAAGTCACTTTGGTTTTATGGAGACTTTAGTTTCCTGGGAATATTATCAATAAATATGTATATTTGTTTCTAGGGGAATCTGCAGAACTTCACAGACAACGTCTCATAGGATGATTCACAACTTGTGTCAGAGAAATCTGTACCAAACTGATATTCTGAGTCAAACTTTATGTTAGAGATGCTGGGGTTATAAAAATTTATGAGGAAATATGTGACAAAACAAGGAGACAGGCTCATACTTTCTGTGTCTCTGTCTAATACGATTGCCTCAATGAGTGTTTTTATATTATATGTTTTAAATTCCATAAACATTCTCTTCCATATAAAAGCATGTGCATATATATATATATATATATATATANTATATATATATATATATATATATATATGCATACACTCAGACCCTTGTACACACATAAACTTCTTGGGCTTTCCTGAGAGTAGCACCTTTTGTTAGAGGCACATCATTTCCTGTTTGTATATCATTTCATGATAGAGAAGGTGGAGAAAAACAAATAGTGTGTAGTGTTCGTTTCAAGCATAATATCTTCTTAAGGTCATGTGTAAGCACAGCTTTTATAAATCTTATCACATTTTCAATTGACTTGTAGATTTAGCTACTCAAAGATGGCTTTCCTGAAATACATAACACCTCTTAATTACCAATTGGATAAGCTCTTACTTCTGTATGCTGAAATAATCAAAGAGGGAAGCTGTGCCATCCCTGGAACTGTAGAGTCTGATGGCTCTCCTTGCCCCTCCCCTAGGTCTTCTCAGTTCCCCAGGCTCTTCCCCCCCGGGGGTGTCTCCACATCCCTGGGGAAAGGAATAAACAAGCGTGGGCACCAGAAGGCTGATGCTCAGTGTGAACACTTCCTGCTGGTGAGCTGGTTCTCAAATGAATATCTGTCAACTGGCTGTAGATTTGGGGCCGTGGAGCCAGGTTTACCAGTCTTCAGGTCTCCCGGGACAAACACGGCAAGGGAAGCAGGGAGGCGCTGATCTCACCAGGGGACGCCTCGCCTCACCTGCTCACCCGACCAACAGCAACACCTCCAGCTGTGAGGGCGGTGTGAACTGCTGGCGTGGGATCCACACAAAGAAACCTGTTCAGCTGCTGTGCACCCCGCCTTCTTTCTGTGTGACACTGCTGCAAAGGTTTGTTCCCTTAAAAACAAAGGAATCTGGGGGAGAATTTCTACTTTAAAGTCCCAGCTCAACCACATGGACTGTCATCATAGGATATAACAGGACAAGTCTTCCCTGAAACTCTTCAATTCAAATGTATCTGTTGTCTCGCTGCTTTCCAAACAGACCTTGATACAAGCATGCGTAGTCCTAGTATCTTAAAATACATCATGATAAGATATAGATCTTACTTTGCTCACCGGACACATTACCCAGGTGACACGCCTTCTCCTCTGGAGCATCTCAGCTCAGAGATGCTTTCAGTGACTTGCCCTAAAGGTTGAAGGCGCAGGGTATGATGCCTCTTCTCTGCAAACCCCTCCCTGGATAGTTAAAATTTAGTTGCTAACCTTGCCCATCCTCGGACCACCCCCTTGATCAATGGGGTCAACAGAAGGCACTTCTCTGAGAAGCCCCAGAAGGAAGGACAGAGAAGTAGGGGGCTGAGCATGGCCAGTGCCTTGCCCTGCTTCCCAGCGTGCTGTGAGTTCACTCTTGAGACACGCTGGCAAGAGAAGTGTATATAGCCTCACCCAACACCCACCCACCAAGGAGGAGCAGCCCCAAAGAGGCGAGCAACTTGGCCATGGGTCATGGCTGTGATCCCAGAACTGGAGCCGGCTGGGCACCTTCACTGACCCTTACTGGTCCTCTGGCACGGGGAGGCTTCCTGGACTCCAGGTCCTGCCTCGGGCAGTTCCTCTCTCCACCCAGAGATGCATTTAGCTACGATCTGACAAGCCTTCTAGCAATACCGTCAGCAGAGACAAGAGCAGGCCCGGCTCTCCTTTCTGCCCATGAGCATGTGGGCAGAGCAGGGCAGGGCTTCAGCTGTCCTTTTGTCGGGCAAGTCGAGCGTGTTAGAGGCTTCTCCCCAATTAAGCTTGGCTCAGAGTCAAGGGGAAGCACTCACCCTTTCTTAGAGCCCATCCTCAAAGGCCCGAGGCCCAGAACACATTGCTCATCTTTCCCTGGGTGGGCGGACTTCAGGGATGTGGGCATGGAGCCCAGTGGGAAGCGTGTGTGTGACTGCAGCAGGGAGGATCAGACCGGGAGGGCAGGCTGCAGGCCAGAGGGATGGATGGATGAGGGACACAGGGGCCAGGAGGAGGAGGGGGATCTAGAGGGGAGAAGAAGTATGGGAAGGGTTAGAGGGTGGAGAGGAGAGGGGAGAGGGAGAGGAAGGGAAAGGGGGAGGAGAACAAGATCCAGAGCAAGCAGCTGAGAAGTGGCCAGGAAGAAAGGATCGGGGAGACAGATGCCCTGGCCACTCGTGCGGGTGGTGACACTTCTGGGAGAACAAATTTGGAACAGCCTGCCCTCTGTTCCTATGTCGTCATTCTCTCCCCCCTTTGTCATTTTCAATTCCGTTCCAAGGAAATATACCAACTCTGTTCAGAGTAGACTGGATCCCACAAACTCTCCAAGGGAAAGAGAAAGATACACCCGTCAGACCTCAGCTTAGCTTCTGGGTAGAAAACAGACCATCTGTTCCCAGTTTTGCTGTGCCCTGCTGAGTCAGGGTCTGTGCTCAGAGTGCCCGCAGATTAGTGATTAGGTTTTTAAGAGCTTGTAAAGTTTTTTCTTTCACCCTGACCAGCAAAGTGTGAGTCAAAAGACACCTGCCTAATGGCTCCCTCCTTTTTCCTGCCCTCCCCCTTTCCATCTTAACAAGCCTCAGAGGACCGTGGCTCTTCCCTCTGGGAACTGCCTCTTGCCTGCCCCACCCCACCCCCAACCCTGCACATTGAAACGTTCTCCCTTCCTCTGTCATTTGCATCTTAATGTTCCGAACCTACAATCAAGAAGCCTTGTGTGAAAAAATAAAGAGGGAGTTAGAGAAATCTGGGCTAATTCTTAACCTTGATGAATTATACCTAACTATAGAAGCTTCGTGATGAGGCTTTGAAAAAGATACCGAAATCAGTTTACCACCCAGAAAGGTGCCAGATAGAAGCAGAAACAGAGTCCTGATGTTGTCTTTAGCCACAGTGGAGACATTACAGTGTGTGTGTGTGTGTGTGTGTGTGTGTGTGTGTTGGGGGGTGGGGATTATAAAACCCTGCCTGATACAGAATCTTTGTTTCAGATTTGGGTTTGGGTTGGATTTGTGTGTGTGTGTGCGCGCGCGCATGTGTGTTGCAGAAAGGGGGACCCCTTCCAGGGCCCGAAACTGGGCTCTGGTCTAACCCTGGGAAATAAATTGTCCGAGGAGACACATGTGCTGACAAAGCAAGAGATTTTAGTGGGAAATGGCGCCTGGACAGAGAGCAGGAGGGTAAGGGAACCCAGGAGAAGTGCTCTGGCACATGGCTCTCAGTCTCGGGTTTTATGGTGATGGGATTAGTTTCCGGGTTGTCTTTAGCCAATCATTCCGACTCAGAGTCCTTCCTGGTGGCGCATGCCTTGTTCAGCCAAGATGGATGCCAACGAGAAGCGTTCTGGGAGGTGGTTGTAAGGTATAGTTCGGGCCCAGGCAGAAAAAGGAAAGAGGACCTCAACAGAAGTATGTTACCTTTATTCAGGCAAGGAGGGGCGACAGTCGGCCTAAAGCCCAGGTTGAATGCAGAGAAGGATCAGGGAGGCTCCATATTTATAGGGAGGTTTGTGGACGCGATAAGGGAAACGTTAATCAGGCGGGATGTTTTAGGTATTCTTTAGTTGAGATGGCATGTGTAGTTGGGCAGGGGGTGATAAGTCTCCTGGGCAGGTATAGCAGATGGAAGGTTTCTGGACAGGGGGTGGTAAGTCCCAGATAGATGCAACTGGCCTGGAGCATCAGGGTGGGACCTGAAGTTCTGTTTTCTCCAAAGTTAGATGATTCAGCAAGGGCCTTTGAGACTGTTGTTTTCTTTTCTAGGCCCAAAAGACTCCTTCAGTGGTCTGATATGTGGTGTCTCCTTTTGACCTTTCCCGAACTCCTCCAGTTGGTGTAGCTTATTAGCTCTATGTTCTTTACCAGGGCCTCCTCTCATAAAACAACTCATGCAAATGGTTACTATGCCTGGCCAAGGTGGGCGGTCTCACTCAGTGTGCTTCCCCTGACATGTGCAGCAAAGTTTTATTAAAGTATAAAAAGGACAGAGAAAGCTTCTGACAAAGACATCAGAAAGGGGACAGAGAGTGCTCCCATTGCTAGTCTTATAAAGGCCTTATATATTTTTATCAGACCCATTCCCACAACATACTTCTTAAATTAATAAGATTAGAACTAACAATAGAAAGGTCTTACCAGAACCTCAGATAATGAACTCCTTATTGCCAACTTCAGACTGAAATTGAAGAAAGTAGGGAAAACCACTAGACCATCCCAGTATGATGTAAATCAAATCCCTTACGATTATACAATAGAAGTGAAAAATAGATTCAAGTTATTAGACCTGATAGACAGAGTGCCTGAAGAACTATGGATGGAGGTTCGTGACATTGTACGGGAGGCAGTGATCAAGACCATCCCAAAGGAAAAAAATCCAAAAAGTCAAAATAGTTGTCTGAGGAGGATTTACAAATAGCTGAGAAAAGAAGAGAAGCTAAAGGCAAAGAAGAAAAGGAAAGATACATGCATTTGAATGCAGAGTTCTAAAGAATAGCAAGGAGAGATAAGAAAGCCTTTCTCAGTGATCAATGCAAAGAAATAGAGGAAAACGATAGAATGGGAAAGATTAAAAATCTCCAAGAAAATTAGAGATAGCAAGTGAAATTTTCATGCAAAAAGATGGGCACAATAAAGGACAGAAACAATATGGACCTAACAGGAGCAGAAAATATTAAGAAGAGATGGCAAGAATACACAGAAGAACTATACAAAGATCTTCACGACCCAGATAACCACGATGATGTGATCACTCACCTAGAGCCAGACATCTGAAATGCAAAGTCAAGTGGGCCTTAGGAAGCATCACTACAAACAAAGCTAGTGCAGGTGATGGAATTCCAGTGGAGCTATTTCAAATCCTAAAAGATGATGCTGTGAAAGTGCTGCACTCAATATGCCAGCAAATTTGGAATAGTCAGCAGTGGCCACAGGACTGGAAAAGGTCAGTTTTCATTCCAATCCCAAAGAAAGGCAATGCCAAAGGATGCTCAAACTACCACACAATTGCACCCACCTCAGTAAAGTTCAGTTCAGTTCAGTCACTCAGGCATGTCTGACTATTTGTAAACCCATCAGCACACCAGACTTCACTGTGCTTCACCAAGTCCCGAAGCTTACTCAAACTCATGTCCATTGAGTCGGTGATGCCATCCAACCATCTCATCCTCTGTTGTCCCCTTCTCCTCCTGCCCTCAATCTTTCCCAGCATTAGGGTCTTTTCCAATGAGTCAGTTCTCCACATCAGGTGGCCAAAATATTGGAGTTTCAGCTTCAACATCAGCCCCTCCAGTGAATATACAGGACTAATCTCCTTTAGGATGGACTAGTTGGATCTCCTTGCAGTCCATGAGAGTCTCAAGAGTTTTCTCCAGACCACAGTTCAAAAGCATCAATTCTTCAGCAGTCAGCTTTCTTTATAGTTCAACTCTCACATCCATACATGACTACTGGAGAAAATACAACTTTGTAGATGGACCTTTGTTGGCAAAATAATGTTTGGAGTTACTCCTGCTTACTCCTGCCAAGGAGTAAGCATCTTTCAATTTCATGGCTGCAATCACCATCTGCAGTGATTTTTGGAGCCCCCCAAAATAAAGTCTGTCACTGTTTCCACTGTTTCCCCGCCTATTTGCCAGAAGTGATGGGACCAGATGCTGAGAGGAAAGGTGAAAAAAAATAAAGGTTAAAGTTTCACTAGAG
>SJYF01001114.1:500317-511791 GCA_006410515.1 Procapra przewalskii | reverse complement strand
GCAAATTTGGAAAACTCAGCAGTGGCCACAGGACTAGAAAAGGTCAGTTTTCATTCCAATCCCAAAGAAAAGCAATGCCAAAGAATGCTCAAATTACTGCACAATTGCACTAATTTCACACACTAGTAAATAATGCTAAAAAATTCTCCAAGCCAAGCTTCAGCAATATGTGAACCATGAACTTCCAGATGGTCAAGCTGGTTTTAGAAAAGGCAGAGGAACCAGAGATCAAATTGCCAGCTTCTGCTGGATCACTGAAAAGCAGGAGAGTTCCAGATAATAATCTATTTCTGCTTTATTGACTATGCCAAAGTCTTTGACTGTGTGGGTCACAATAAAGTGTGGAAAATTATGAAAGAGATGGGAATACCAAACCACCTGACCTGCCTCCTGAGAAATCTGTAAGCAGGTCAGAAAGCAACAGTTGGAACTGGACATGGAACAACAGAATGGTTCCAAATATAACAATTATTACATCAAGGCTGTATATTGTCACTCTGCCTATAAGCAGAGTACATCATCCAGTACGCTGGGCTGGATGAAGCACAAGCTGGAATCAAGATTGTTGGGAGAAATATCAGTAACCTCAGATATGGAGATGACACCACCCTTATGGCAGAAAGTGAAGAGGAACTAAAGAAATTCTTGATGAAAGTGAAAGAGGAAAGTGAAAAAGTTGGCTTAAAACTCAACATTCAAAAAAATTTAGATCATGGCTTCTGGTCCCAGCTCTTCATGGCAATAGATGGGGAAACAACAGAAACAGTGACAGACTTTATTTGGTGGGGCTCCAAAAATCACTGCAGATGTTGACTGTGGGCATGAAATTAAAAGATGCTTACTCCTTGGAAGAAAAGTTATGAGCAACCTAGACAGCATACTAAAAAGCAGAGACATTACTTTGTCAACAAAGGTCCACCTAGTCAAGGCTATGGCTTTTCCAGTGGTCATGTATGGATGTGAGAGTTGGACTATAAAGAAAGCTGGGGGCCGAAGAATTTATGCTTTTGAACTGTGGTGTTGGAGAAGACTCTTGAGAGTCCCTTGGACAGCAAGGAGATCCAACAGCTCCATCCTAAAAGAAATGAGACGTTAATCTTCATTGGAAGGACTGATGCTGAAGCTGAAACTCCAATAATTTGGCCACTTGATGTGAAGAACTGACTTATTTCAAAAGACCCTGTTGCTGTGGAAGACTGAGGTCAGGAGGAGATGGGGACAAGAGAGGATGAGATGGTTGGATGGGATCACTAACTCAATGGACATGAGTTTGAGTAAGCTCTGGGAGTTGGTGATGGACATGGAGGCCGGGCGTGCTGCAGTCCATGGGGTCACAAAGAGTCAGACATGACTGAGCCACTGAACTGACTGAACCAGACCCACTCCCACAACATATGTCTTAATACAGCAAGATTAGTCAGAAGGTTCTTGTTAAGGAGAAACATGTCCTGGAGCAAAATACATCGTTAAATTGACAAAGACAAAGTGCTATAGGGAAGAAAACGTTTATTCTTTGATCCTCCTTGAGAGCTTCAGACCCCTTTCTCCTCCTCGAGAGCTCTGGACCTCTTCCACGTTGAGGGCCCTGGACTCCTTATCAACCTACCTAACAATTTCCTCTCTCATTTTCCCCTTTTTCTTGTAGGAGAATTATGTTGCCAAGGGAAAGGGGTGGCATTGTTATTCCATAATTACTTCCTGCTGTTGAGGGGTTTTGTCCCTAAATTGTTGAGGAAACATATTCTCCTAACCCTCATATTGAGGGTCTCTGATCCAGGGGCCCCAAGTAACAGTTGGAGGAGGCTGTGGCACTTGTGAGAGCTTGGATAGCTGATTGTAATCTAAAAGCTTTCACAGTTGGTGATGGACAGGGAAGCCTGGCATGCTGCAGTCCATGGAGTCGCAAAGAGTTGGACATGACTGAACAACCGAACTGAGTTCAAGATTCATGAATAATAGATGAGACTGTGGTTACAGATGTAAGGCAGATGTGGGCTTCCCTGATGGCTCAGAAGGAAAAGCATATGCCCACAATACAGGAGACCTGGGTTCAATCCCTGGGTCGGGAAGACCCCCTGGAGAAGGAAATGGAAACCCACTCCAGTACGCTTGCCCGGAAAATTCCATGGGTGGAGGAGCCTGGTAGGCTCCAGTCTCAGATTGCAAAGATTCACACATGATTGAGCAACTTCACTTCTCATGTATGGAAGAATAGTCATTAAATCAAGTTAAAACATAACCAAAATTAAAAGTCATATTATGTCTATAGTTAAGGTACAATGAGTTATATCAGTCCATATTAGATGTCATCAGATCAAGAAGAGGCATCACATATGATTGTTGTTGGTGAAGGTATTTGCAGAGTTGAAGAAAGTATTTTTCTTGAAGTGGAGAAATCTACCATGCGAAGCCTTCAACTGATGAGGGGGTTGAAAAGCTGAAAGCTGAGTCACATAGCTAGTTAATTCTAAGGATTCATTTACTTTCTCTGGAAGGAAAGTTCAGTTCAGTTCAGTTCAGTTGCTCAGTCATGTCTGACTCTTTGCCACCCCCAGAACCTCAGCATGCCAGGCCTCCCTGTCTATCACCAACTCCCGGAGTCCACCGAAACCGATGTCCATTGAGTTGGTAATGTCATCCAACCATCTCATTCTCTGCTGTCCCCTTCTCCTCCTGCCCTCAATCTTTCCCAGCATCAGGGTCTTTTCCAATGAGTCAGCTCTTCACATCAGTATTGGCCAAAGTATTGGAGTTTCAGCTTCAACATCAGTCCCTCCAATGAATACCCACGACTGATCTCCTTTAGGATGGACTGATTGGATCTCCTTGCAGTCCAAGGGACTCTCAAGAGTCTTCTCCAACACCACAGTTTGAAAGCATCAATTCTTCAGTGTTCAGCTTTCTTTATAGTCCAACTCTCACATCCATAGCCTTGACTAGACGGACCTTTGTTGGCAAAGTAATGTCTCTGCTTTTTAATATGCTATCTAGGTTGGTCATAACTTTCCTTCCAAGGAGTAAACATCTTTTCATTTTGTGGCTGCAAATTGGCGGGGTTTAAGTTTCCACAAACTCTAAGTTTAGTTATTGGTCCCTCCAGTAACAGCTATTGGTATTTAAGAAGTTGACTCTCTGATTGACTCATTTAGGGATTTCATACAATAACATATAAGGATGAGACACCATGGGGTGTAAAGGAACCACAGCCTCATTTATTATTCATAAATCTTGAACTCAGTTCAGTGGCTCAGTCGTATCTGACTCTTTGCAACCCCATGGACTGCAACATGCCAGGCCTCCCTGTTCATCACCAACTCCCAGGGTTTACCCAAATTCATGTCCATTGAGTTGGTGATGCCATCCAATCATCTCATCCTCTGTCATCCCCTTCTTTTCCAGTCACAATCTTCCCCAGCATCAGGGTCTTTTCCAATGAATCATTTGTTCGCATCAGGCAGCCAAAGTATTGGAGTTTCAGCTTCAGCATCAGTCCTTCCAATGAAGTTCAGGACTGATTTCCTTTACGATGAACTAGTTGGATCTCCTGGCAGTCCAAGGGACTCTCAAGAGTCTTCTCCAAAATCACAGCTCAGAAGCATCAATTCTTTGTTACTCAGCTTTCTTTATATTCAAACTCTCACATCCATACATGACTATTGGAAAAACCACAGCTTTGACTAGATGGACCTTTGTTGGCAAAGTGAGCTTTTTAATATGCTGTCTAGGTTAGTCATAACTTTTCTTCCAAGCAACAAGCGTCTTTTAATTTCATGCCTGCAGTCAACATCTGCAGCGATTTTTGGGGCCCCTCAAAATAAAGTCTGTCACTGTTTCTATTGTTTTCTCTTCTATTTTCCATGAAGTGGTAGGACCAGATGCCATGATCTTAGTTGTCTGAATGCTGAGTTTTAAGCCAAAATTTTCACTTTTCTCTTTCACTTTCATCAAGAGGCTCTTTAGTTTGTTTTCACTGCCATAAGGGTGGTATCATCTGCATATCTGAGATTATGGATATTTCTCCTGGAAATCTTGATTCCAGCCCGTGCTTCCTCCAGCCCAGCATTTCTCATGATGTACTCTGCATATAAGTTAAATATGTACTCCTTTCCCAATTTGGAACCAAACTTTTGTTCCATGTCCAGTTCTGACTTTGCTTCTTGACCTGCAAGAACTTGAACAAGTTTCCATTTATCATTTGACTTTTTCACACCCCAAATAGGAGTGAGTATGGACTGTTACAGGGAATTAATAGTCCTTCCTTTAAATTTTCAATGATAGGCTTTAACCCTTCCTTAACCTGAGGATTTAGTGAGTACTGCTTTTGATTAGGAAATAGGTGAGGGTCTTTGAGCTTGATAACAACAGGAACAGAATTTTGTGCTCAACTCACGGTTTTTCTATCAGCCCGCAGTCTAGGATTTACATTTTGTTCAGTTATAAAGAGTGGGCTCTATATTCATGAAAAAAGAGGCTTGGACCTTGCTCAGTATATCCCTCCCCAAAAGGGGTAAGGGAGACACTGGCGCAATGAGAAAGTCATGAGAAAACAGCACAGTCTCAGTTGCAGCTTAAAGGATGACTGAATTAATAGCATTTGGTTCATCCAAACAGTCCCAATATTGTAGTGGATTGGGAGGAAAGCAGACCAGGGACTTCAGTGAGCACAGAGAAAGTTGCCCCCAGTGTCCAAAAGGAAATTGACTGATTGGTCTTTACAGTTACTAATACCTGGCGTTCCTTGGGTGTAATTAGAATGGTAGCTTGTGTGGGGACCCCTGGGCACCTTCTGTCCTGAGGGTTGGCTTTTTGTACCTGCTGTGTGAACATTGCAAAACCTCACATTCATTCACCCATCCTCTAGCACCCACTGTGTGTGAGGCCTGGGCCCTCCCCAGCGATCGGTTCCTGGACATCACATCCGGTCCAGTCGGGTGTCACTCCTGCCTTCAAGATCATCCACTGTCACCCCAGGTCTTCCCAGCCTCTGGCGCTATGCTCTGCTGGAGCCACCATACCTGACGGCCGTCACCACCTGCGACTGGAGCCCCTGTGTCTAATGGCCATCACCACTTGTCCTGGGAGCCACAGCCCATCCTCCACGAGCAAAGGGCTTTGCAGACTCCCCTCTCAGTTGGGCCGCTTGGCTCCTGCCAGCCCTAATGGACTCTAGCCTGCAGCCAGGACTGCCCCGGAGCCCACACTATGCCACAGCTGCCGGAAGGCATAGTCAGTCCTGGTGACTCTGGGAAAGACATCTGCCTTCTTTGATTTGCTCTTTGTAAGAAGGGTCCCCAGGTTGTACTTGTGTCTTGATGTTTTATTTTTTCGGTGGGGATGGGGGGTGGTGGATTTGGATTTGTTCCCATCCTTTAATATTATTAACTTCCCAGCTCTCAGGCTTTTGGATGGCAGCCAACTGGAGAGCCCTTCAGTCCTCAGAACTGCCCCTCTTCTCCTCTCCTGAAGTATAGGTTCCCTGCTGGGCCCAGCTCCTCTTGTCTTTCTTCTCCCTTTAAAATGAGATCTTTCCACTATAAATAGACACAGGGCCTGTCCCCCAATTCACTGGTTCAGCAATTTCAAGGTTTGTCCAAGGACAAGAATATCTTTGAAAGCCCCCTTCCTCCAGCTACAGAGGGGGCCCTGTTGGCTTTAGAAGCAGGGAGGCCCCCTTAGCCAAGGTTAGGCATGATCAGCTGGTAGCTAGAATCACCGTGGACCAGCTTTGGCTGCCCTCCCTCCCCAAATAGGCCTCTCTGGCCTTACACCTTGTATTTAATGGCTGATTTGTTTTGAACTGCTTTGAAAACAGATCCTGGACAGTGGCCACCTGCATGAGTCTGTTTCATTCCTCAAATGAATGGATGGAGCACAGCCTTGTTAAATGATGCAGCATGTTGAGGGGAGACACTTGGGACAGGCAGTCTTCAAGGCTCTAAGCGTAGACCGTCTCCCAAGCAGAGCTGCCAGACTTCACAAAGACAAAACCAATACAGAACTCCTAGTTGGATTTGAATTTCAGATAAACTGATGATTTTAGTGTGTTGCTGCTCTTAGTCATTTTGTTGCATCTGACTCTTTGCAGCCCCATAGACCGTAGCCCACCAGGCTCCTCTGTCCATGAGAATCTCCAGGCAAGAATACTATGGTGGGCTACCACTGGCTTCTCCAATTTTTGTATGAAAGTTTCTGTAGGAGCATGTCCCAAATTTTGCATGGAACATACTTATGTTAACATTAAATATCTTGTTCTTTGTTTGTCTGAAATTCGAATCTGGGCATCCCAAAATTCACGTGGCAACCCTTCTGCCAAGGACAAGTCTTATTTTCCCATCTCTTGATAAAATCACCGTCTTCCATTGAGTTTTACTTCTGCACTTTATGAAACCAGTGAACTTCAGGAGATGAATTTTGCTCTTTAAGATTGGAGAAAGAGGGCTTGCTTTGGCATTCCAGTGGTAAGGACTCAGCTCTTCCACTTCAGGGAGTATGGGTTGGATCTCTGGTCAGGGAACTCAGATCCTGCATCCCACATGGTGTGGCCAAAAAATAAAATAAATTAGGAAAAATAAAAGCCACCTGTTTTTAATGTTGTTGTTTAGCCGGTAAGTCATGCCAGACTCTGTGACCCCAGGCTCCTCTGTCCGTGATTCTCCAGGCAAGAATATAGGAGTGAGTTACCGTTTCCTCCTCCAGGGATCTTCCTGACCGGGGGATCAAACCTGCGCCTCCTGCATTGGCAGGAGATCTTTAGCAGTGAGCCATCAGTGAAGACCCAGGTTTTTTATACTGATGTGCTAAATTTTCCCTTTGACTTTTTTTAACCCCTGGAAGTATGTTTTGGCCTGTCCTTCCCACCCACTGCTCCATCTCTCCTGGGTTTAGCAATAGAATCAGTTTCCAGGAAGGAACTACCGGTGAACTTGATTCTTCTCCAACCAGAGGTGTTCAAAGAGATGAAATACTCACACTGGCAAGAGCGCATCTTCACCATCAGAGAGAAGTCAGTGTATTGTCTCTAAGCCCACTGGTTTGACATCTCTAATCAGAGTTTCCCCCAGCACATGAAGCTTTGACTTGGGAACAGCCGGGGTTGTTGTTGTCTGGTCAAACTTCCCTAGATTCAGACTTGCTAATGAGAGTCTTCCATTGAGTGGAACAAGTCTCCAGGGACTAGAGATGTGTCAGTCTCACCAGCTGGCACAGGCTGTCAGTCCCTGGGAGCTCACTCCTGTTTGAGCAGATACCCACACATAGCCTGGTCAAAACTAGGCCCACCCCCAAAGCACACCTCTTGCTGGCCCGATGGGAGATACTGCTGATTTGGAAACAGGGCTCCACAGAAAGATGCACACTAAATACTCTCTGACAGCACTCCCCAACAAGGATGTCAGCCTTCCAGAGTGGCACACATGAGACACCAGGAGGTCATCTCTACAGCTTCCTGGAGGAGTGGCTTTAGAAGGACTACAAGATGCTCTGATCACCCGCATCACTTGACCCTGCCTTCCTACCTGGGGTTTCCTGTGCCCTGAGATGTTCAGCATGCTCACATCTCCCCCAGGTGTCTGCAATGATCCTAGCTCTGCCACATTCCTGGGCAAGCTGAGCAAATCCTCCCTCAATTCATTTTCTGTTGGAGCTCTATGGGCTTCCCTGGTGGCTCAGAGGTTAAAGCATCTGCCTGGAATGCAGGAGGCCTGGGTTCGATCCCTGGGTCGGGAAGATCCCCTGGAGAAGGAAATGGCAACCCACTCCTGTACTCTTGCCTGGAGAATCCCATGGACAGAGGAGCCTGATAGGCTACAGCCTATGGGGTCGCAAAGAGTCGGACACGACTTAATAACTGAGCATGTACACAAGCATTTACTATCCTCTCTCAGCGCTGTTTGGAATGACCTAGACTTTGCCACAAATGGCTATAGACAGACCCTTTTAGAAAGGCTGCACAAGGGTGTGTGGTCCAGCTGATTTGGGCCTGAGGTGTTGCTTAGTGCATCCCTCTTAGGCCAGATACAGCCCCGGACCTAATAAGGTTAATAGCCTCATGTCTATTTGTGACCATAGGGATGAAGAGAAGGTCGTGTCCCCCAGGATCAGAGAGGAGAGCCTTCCCAGTTCTGTGGATGGAGTCAGTCTGCAAGAAGTCTGCTAATCTCCACCCTAGCCTGATTCTCATAGACTGGAAATATTTTCTGCATTTGATTGACTAGGCTGACATTTACAAGCCAAAAGATAAACCTTATCTCAATTGGACTCTTATGACTGGAAAACACCACCCGTAAGCCCTGGGGGTATATTTGCAGAAGTGAGTACAATGAAGAAAAAGAGATGAACATCCTCACGTGAGCCTGATTTATTGAACTGCGGGTTCAGGCAATGGCCTTGTGTTATCTGCAGGAAGGCTTCTCTGGGGTGATGGTTAGGCCACCTGAACCATCTTCCCCAAGTGGTCCATGAGACACAGCTGACTGCTGAGATGCACACTCCTCCCAGGGGATGTGGGACTCGTGAGAACTTGTTAGACTCCAGTCCTGGCCTGATAAAAGTAGGGGCAGGGCAGGCAGCTTACTGACCAGGACCGCATCTCTCTGATATGTCTGTACCATCTACCTACAACTTGTTTCTAGACTGAGAGATAGTCAGCTCTGGGACACTGAGGAGGACTAGTTCACATGCTTCTTTAGGTCACTCTAAGTCACTGAGCCCAAAGATGGACCCCACATGGTACAGGTACTGAGCTGAACTATTCCTGAAGGATTCAGGGCCACACCCTTAACAATACTACACCCTTAACAATATGCAGAAATCCAGAGGGCAGGGTGGGGGGTGGTTGGAGCAGCCAGTCACAAACATTTGTATTTTTGTTTTCTTGCAATGCGTATTACTGTGGATCCTGGAAAATTTGACCCAGCAGTAAGTCTGGGCACCTTGAAAGGGGCTGGCCACAGTTCAGCATCAGAGCTGTGTACTGAGCAAGGGTTTGGAGAACCAGGGGGAGTGAGAAGGTGGTGGGAAAAACATACATTATCTGTGTCTTATTATCTTTCTTGATAATAAATTCGTACCTTTTACTTTTAGATTGTCAGAAAAAAAAAACCACAAAACCCAAGCCCAAATAGATCTAAGATTTATTATTTGAAATTTACACAGCTGAGTTCATGTACTTTGAGGACTTCTGTCCTCTTTCTGACAGTTAAAAGTGTTCTCCCCTTGGAAATTTGGGAGGGCGATCCTCTATCCCCCAGGCAGTAATTGGAAGCATAGAATGTAATTGGAAGTACATTATATAACTAGGTGGAGAAAGCAACTCTTCCTGAAAGCAAAAACCTACTTTGAACATTGGATGGTGTGGGGGCCTTTTTTGTCCTGCATGACTATATTTCCAGAGAGCGGGAAAGGCTGGCCCCAAATGTCTCCTGTAGGGTTTATTTAATGGAACCCCAAATTGCATCATTCTGTATGCTCCCCATCGTCCCTTGTGTGTATGGCAGGGTCCTTTCTGACATGCACATACTTCTGGGAGGCCCAGCACAATTCTGCATTTGGAGTGAACTGTTCTGCCTGCATTACCACCTTCAGATTCGTCTTTCTTAGATGGCATCTGCAGAATAAAACTAGAAAACTATGCATTGCTACCGGTGTTCTTTAACTTCACCATCATGAGTGACTTTGGCAGGTCCTTCTGCCTTGTTGCCCCTGGTGACCTGTCCCTGCTTTCTCTGCTTTATCCCATGCAGGTACCCGGGCACAAACTCATGCAGCACCACTGTGCCAAACAAGTCATTAATGGGCATTCTTGTCTTGTAAGTGTGTGTGAGTGTTCAGTTGCTCAGTTGTGTCCGACTCTTTGTGACCCCATGGACTGTGGCCTGTCAGGCTTCTCTGTCCTTGAAATTTCCCAGGCAAGAATACTGGAGCAGGCTGCCATTTCCGACTCCAGGGGATCTTCCCAACCCAGGGATTGAACCTGTATCTCTTGTGTCTTTTGCACTGAAGATGCATTCTTTACCATTGAGTCACTAAGGAAGCCCCTCATGAGTAAGTGAATTAAGTTAAAGACTAAAAGGTAGTGGCACCAGCCCAGTGCAACAATATCCACGCTACAGTGATTTCCAGCAGAATTTCACTATGGGTTGAATTTTGCCTACCAAAAACGATGTGTTGAAATATTAACCCCCAGCACCCGAGAAGGTCACCTTATTTGGAAATAGGATTGCTGCAGATGCAATTAGTTAAGATAAGTCATACCAGAGTAGGGCGGGCCCATAATCTAACCTAACTGGCATCCTTATAAAAAGGAGAAATTTAGACATAGAGACTCACACACAGCGAAATTGCCTTATGAATGTGAAGATGGCCATGGGCAAGCTGAGGAGAGAGGTCCTGGCTGACCCTTCCCTCACAGCCCTTGGAAGGAACCAGCCCTGCAGATACCCTGATCTTGAGCTTCCTGGACTGTGAGCCTTCCAGACTAACAGTGACGCTTGGTTGCAGCAGCTCCAGCAAATGCACCCGACTTCTAAGCCTTAGTTGCTCTGTGACTTCACAGGCTAAGGGCTTCCCTGATAGCTCAGTTGGTAAAGAATCCTTCTGCAATGCAGGAGACCCTGGTTTGATCCCTGGGTTGGGAAGATCTGCTGGAGAAGGGATAAGCTACCCACTCCAGTATTCTTGGGCTTCCCTTGTGGCTCAGCTGGTAAAGAATCCATCTGCAATGCAGGAGACCTGGGTCCAATCCCTGGGTTGGGAAGATTGCCTGGGGAAGGGAAGAGCTACTCACTCTAGTATTCTGGCCTGGAGAATTCCATGGACTGCAGTCATGGGGTCAAAAAGAGTCAGACCTGACTGAGTGACGTTCACTTTCACTTTCCATTCACTTTCTTTCACAAGTTCTTCTGTGAAAACAGCACTGTTGAAATTAAGTTGATGATTTTCAGGAGGAACATGACTAAAACGGTGAATAGAACAAATAAAAGAGGCAGGAGCACAGAAATAAGTGATTGTCACAGAGCGCAGGTCTGCAGGAGCAGAATGTTGCCTGGCCTCAGAGTGGGGCTACAGGCACCAGTCTGCTAGTGAGGTCACTTTGTGATAGCCTTTTGGAGCCTCAGAATGTTGAATGTTTTCCCCTCTTTTTTAAAAATTGAAGTATAGCTGATTTACAATAGTGTGTTAATTTCAAGTATACAGCAAAGTAATTCAGTTATACATTATATATATATATGTGTATATACATCTGTTATTTCTCAGATTCTTTTCCATTATAGGACCTTGTTGGTTATCTATTTTATATATAGTAATGTGCATATTTTAATACCAAGTTCAGTTCAGTTCAGTTGCTCAGTCGTGTCCGACTCTTTGTGACCCCATGAACCGCAGCACGCCAGGCCTCCCTGTCCATCACCATCTCTCGGAGTTCACTCAGACTCACGTCCATCGAGTCAGTGATGCCATCCAGCCATCTCATCCTC
>SJYF01001114.1:485500-499946 GCA_006410515.1 Procapra przewalskii | reverse complement strand
GTTTTATAAAAAAGTTAATTTGTACCTTTTTTTTTTTTTAGATTCCACATAAAGCAATATCATGTGGCATTTATCCTTCTCTTTCTAACTTATTTCACTTACTATTATAATCTCTGGTTCTATCCACATTGCTGTAAATGGCATTTTTTGGGGGGGCTAAGTTATATTTCAATATATATATGTGTGTGTTTATGTGTGTATGTGTGTGTGTATAGATATATACACACCACTCACCTGTCAATGGACATTTAGGTCAATTTTTAAAATTTTGTAAAATAGAGTTAAAATATTCCAAAACACAGACTTGTAAAACTTACATGTTTTTACAAACTGTCAAGTGCTAATAGGGCTTCTTATGTGGCACTAGTGCTAAGAACCCGTCTGTCAGTGCAGGGGACATGAGAGATGTGGGTTCAATCCCTGGGTCAGGAAGATACCCAGGAAGAGGACATGGCTACGCACTCCCGTATCTTTGCCTGGAGAATCACAAGGACAGAGGAGCCTGGCGGGCTACAGTCCAGGGAAGCCGAGAGTTAGACATGACCGAAACGCCTTAGCTTGCGTGTACTCACTAAGAATGCGCAGAGAGTTTTCCTCATCCTCTTTCTACACCTGGAGGGTAAAGTTTGGTTTGACCGCCCAGGAGTCTGTGGTTCTTTCCTGCGAAGTGTCAGAGCGCACACCTAAGCCTGGTGTTACACTCAGACTCTCAACTCTCTCCCTGTCCCCAAATCCTTGAGTGAAAGGGTCATTAACTAACTTTCTCTAAATTAGTCAGTTCAGCTTAAAGTCACCTTACATTAGCGGGTCTTATTTTTTTGACCGTGTGTCAGAGTCTGCTGGGCTTGTGACAGCCCCCAAAGCTGGGTCCATCTACAGGGTTTCCGATTCACAAGGTATGGATGTGGCCCCAGGATCTGCATTTCTTAACAAGTCCCCAAAGATGCTCAGGCCAGTTTGAGAATCATCATCTTGGTCTGACACTACCAGATTTTTTTTGCAAAGTTTTCTTATTATTATCACAATCATTATTAACATTCTAGCATTTTCCAAATGTGTATGACATAAACAATCTTCATTCATCCTTAAAAAACCAGACAGTAGGAGGAAGTATTTGCAAAAAAATGGATTAACACTGGAAAGTTTTTTATTGTTTTCCATGAAACTTCTTCAGCACCCCAGAGCAGACATTGAGAAGAGCTTGGCTTCTCCTTATTGGTCCTGCAGTTCCCTGGAAGGCCGATGAGGTGGGCCTCCAACTCCTGCCTCTGGGCCAAGGATACTGCTGGACTCTGCCCTCCTGGGAATGGGCCAGACAATATCTGAAGTCCTGCTGGCCCAGAGCTTTTCTGATTTTTTACTTGCTAGGATGGTATGGGAGTTAGGGTAAAGATGTGTCCAAGTGTGCATGAATTCCAAATGAAAAGAGTTATTTAAAAGTTCTAAATGTTAGGAATGATCCCATTTGTACAGTGAAATGTTCCTCTCCTTCTACCTCTAAAGGGGCTGCTGGCCCAGTCAAGTGCTGGGTACAGGGTGGCAGTACTATACAGACATAGATATAAATATAGATATAGATATAGTTATACATATGGATATATACGATGTCAGTGTAAGACAATTATATATGTAGTGTAGTTATATATAATGCCGATATATGTGTATGTGTATATTAATATACACACATATATATATACACATATTCACACATATACATAATGCCTTTATGTATACACACACACACACATATATATTTGCATTTTTGGAGAACTCATTGTATTAAGTCCCTGGAAATTGTATTATTACCCATGCCTGGCTTCTCTGGAACCTACTTTCTGGGTGGTTATTAAATGCTGGGATGCAGTTCATCTTCAGCTGTTGTTCCTGGTTAACCCCAGGCCAGTCTTCAGCATAAATAAAACACTATCTCTGATAAAACTGTGCCTTGTCCCACTTCAAATGCCCACCATCCCAGAGGAGCTGGTCTTCAGTTTTGGCTCCTAGATGGCTCAGGTTATTTTCCAGGAAGAGGGGATTCATTTAACCTCATGCTGTTCTTTAAAAAACTTAAAATGGAGCTACAATAGAACCCTGTGTATATCCAGAGAAAAACATGATCTGAAAGGATATATGCACCCCCATGTTCACTGCAGCACTGTTTACAATAGCCAAGGCATGGAGGGAAGCTAATGTCCACAGACAGAGGAACAGATAAAGAGGAGCTGGTACATGTACACACTGGAATATTACTCAGCCACAAAAAAGAATGAAATAATGCCATTTACAGTCACATGGATGGGCCTAGAGAGTGTCGCGCTGAGTGAAGCAAGTCAGAGAAGGAGAATGATTGTGCGACATCCCTTACATCTGGAATCTAAAAAGAAATGATGCAAATGAACTTACCTACGAAACAGAAAGAGACAGACTAAGAAAATGAACTTATGGTTGCTGAGGGGGCGGGATAGTTAGGGACTTCGGGGTGGTCATGTAGAACACTGCTATGTTCAAAATGGATGACCAACAAGGACCTATTGTATAGCTCATGGAACTCCGCTCAGTGTTACATTCCAACCTGGATGCGAGAGGGGTTTAGGGGAGAAGGATACGTGTGTGTGTATGGTTGAGTCCCTTCGCTGATCACTTGAAAGTACCGCACCATTGTTAATTGGATATACCCCCCACTACAAAAATGCAAAGTTTAAAGTCTAAGAAAATTAAGAAAAATTTAACCTCAGGCTCCGTAGAGATGTGGCTATGAGGGACCCCTCTTTATCCAAGTGTTACCTGCTACACTGATTCCAGAGGCGTTATAAGATAAAGGTGTAATTATTTCAAGGCTACATTTCAAAGTCCTGTAAACAGATAGTAAAGTAGAGTGTACAGGATGAAAGGAGGCATTTTCTCTTAAGAAGGGTTGTGGACCGAGTGGATGCTGACAGCCGTGCGCCCCTGTCTTTATCCCTCAGTGATAGCTGGGGGCCTCCTGCTCCTACCAGCCTTTCATGGACCACCAGGAACAGGGAAGATTAAGAAAGGAAGATGAAGGAAAGTTGTAACAGAAAGAATGACCTCAGTAGATGAGTCTCACACAAGAAGAGGGCATGAGGGACACAGTCTCTGAAAGGCTGCTTATCTTTCTGAATTTCATTTCATCTCACACAAAATCCAGGTGAATGTGTCCCTCTGATGTCTAGCTGGGTCTGTACCTGGGTCACTTTCCCAACTGAGGGTCCACTTGGCAAAACAGCTGGATGCCCTGGACACAGGAAAGGACTTTGACTCAGAAGCAGTCTTTCCTTTCCCTGTAGGCAGAGAGTTACTGAATCCATTCTCAGTAGAGGACTGGATACCAGCTGCCCCTTCTCATGCATACAGTTTCTTACTCTCTCCTTCTAGACTCCCGTGTATGGTGGACTTTGTGCTTGCTAGGGAAACAAAATAAACAGCCTTATTTATGCTTCAGGGACAAAGCAGAGCAGACCTCTGACTTTGCTTCCACCTGCCTGGACGCTGTCCTGATTGTGAGTGACTGTAAGACTTGCAGCGTCATAGATAAGGTAGCGGCCAAATCTTGAGATTGTTGAGCCCCAGGAGGGGGTTGGCCAATCAAGCCCCAGACTTAACAACATTCCGAGTTTTATGCATTAACATGAAACCAGAGCTGCTATTTCCTCACAGATTGATGACGCTATCAGTTTGCCTCTGTCTTGGGATTACAGGCCGGAACTCAAGTTGCAGTCTTTGAAGTCTCACCCATGGAACGGATGTGCTGCTTTGGACCTTTTCCCAACTGGGACTCCAGATGTGCTGTGATCTGGGACTTCCCAGTGCTGTTGAGTCTTGATGCTGGTCAAAACCCAATTGGTGATGCATCCTCTGCTGTTTCTCTTTCTCTTCACTTTTAATGTTAGGGTATTGAAAGTAAGCTAGATAATTCAATGTTGGTGACTAATTTTGTTAACAAATCCTTTGAACCCAAGATGAAAGTGAAAACTTTCAGCAAAATAGGACTTTACAAATTTTATCAAATAGGCTTAGTTTTGGATTAAAAGTGGGTGTTTCTATGGGAAGGAAATCCGTGCCTAGTTTTGCTCTGCAGAGCCATGAGAATAAGAAGACTCCCACCTTACTACCTCACTCCAATGGCCCCTCATCTGTTGACACAGCTTCTGGTTCCCGTTCAGTGTCATCTTCTCCAGGCAAACATCTCTGGTGTTTTTAATCTTTCCTTCTTTGTCAGTATCAGGAGGGTTTTTCACCACCCTGAGCACTATTTTCTACCAGGGCATTAAAGAGGTGCATTTTCCAAAGTCATACTTACAACTGTAAACCCAGAATCACATGTTATGTTCCTGATGTGGACACACCAGCCCAGAGTGAGACTGTGTTGGCAGTGGTACATCGGTGCAGGCTGAAATCTCACTGGGTGTGCCCCTGGAAGGCAAGGGAAAGTTCATCAAGGGTCATGCTGAGCTCCTGTCCTCTCCTGCTGTTTGTATTTTTTTCATGATGTTCAGTCAGATGTGGCCACAAGAGGGGACATGCGGGAGGGGTGCAGACAACAAAAGTTATTATACTCAGATCCGTGCCATAAGCAGGTTCCCAAGATGAGAGTGAGCAAGAAAGCAGGCATACCCAAGCAGATGGGGAGCCAAGAAAGTGAGGACCTGTGGGCAAGTGTCTTTATTGGGGGTAGGATGGAGAATACAACCAAAGGTGTGAAGGCATTTCACTGCTGTGTTTGAATGTCAACACGAGGTCACTGTTAGGGGAGGGTAAGAAGGGGAACTTGTGACAGGCACCAGCCATGTCACCCGAGTGCACCTAGTCATCTGACTGGGAAGCTCCGATCCTGATTGTGGGGCTGTTGAGGCATCAGAAAACATGAAGTTTTGGAATTTACAACACCCTAACCCAAGGCTGATGCCATCAAAGTGTTGCACTCAATATGTCAGCAAATCTGTAAGACCCAAGAGTGGCCACAGGACTGGAAAAGGGCAATCCTCATCCCAATTCCCAAGAAGGGTAGTATTGAAGAATATTCTAGCCATCAGACAATTGCACTCATCTCCCATGCTGATAAGGTCATGTTTAAAATCTTGCATGCTAGGCTTCAAGAGTATGTGAACCAAGAACTTTCAGATGTCCAAGCTGGGTTTAGAAAAGGCAGAGGAACCAGAGATCAAATTGCCAACACTTGCTGGATCATAGCTAAAGCAAGAAAATTCTGGAAAAACATTTACCTCTGTTTCATTGACTACGCTGAACCCTTTGTGTGGATCATAACAAACTGTGGAAAGCTCTTAAAGAGATGGAAATACCAGACCACCTTACCTGTCTCCTGAGAAACCTGTATATGGGTCAAGAAGCAACAGTTAGAACCCTGTATGGAGCTGCTGATTGGTTCAGGATTGAGAAAGGAGTACGACCGTGTTGTCTGCTGTCTGTCACCTGTTTGTTTAACCTGTATGCTGAGCACATCATGAGAAATGCTGGCTGGGTGAGTTGCTGGGTGAGTTATAAGCTAGAATCAAGATAGGTGGAAGAAACATCAGCAACCTCAGATATGCAGATGATACCACCCTAATGGCAGAAAATGAAGTGGGACTAAAGAGCCTCCTGATGAAGGTGCAGGAGGAGAGTGAAAGAGCTGGATTAAAACTAAATATCAAAAAAACAAAAACAAAGATCATGGTCTCTGGCCCCATTACTTCATGGCAAATAGAAGGGAAGAAAAAGCGGAAGTAGTGACAGATTTCCTCTTCTTGGGCTCTATAATCACTGTGGATGGTGACTGCGGCCATGAAATCAGAAGATGATTTCTTCTTTGCAGGAAAACTATGACGAACCTAGACAGTGTGTTGAAAAGCAGAGACATCATTCTGCCAACAAAAGTCCATATAATCAAGGCTGTGGTCTTCCCAGTGTACAGTTATGAGAGCAGGACCATAAAGAAGGCAGAAGGCCAAAGAATTGATGCCTTTGGACTGTGGTGCTGGAGAAGACTCCTGAGAGTCCCTTGGACTGCACAGAGATCAAACCAGTCAATTGTAAGGGAAATCAACCCTGAATACTCATTGGAAGGATTGATGTTGAAGCTGAAGCTCCAGTATTTTGGTCATCTGATGGTAACAGCCTACTGATTGCAAAAGTCCCTGATGCTGAGAAAGATTGAGGGCAAAAGGAAACGAGGACGTCAGAGGATGAAATGGCTTGATAGCATCACTGACACAATGGACATGAACTTGGGCAAACTTCGGGAGATGGTGAGGGACAGGGAGGCCTGGTGCGCTGCAGTCCTTGGGGCTCACAAAAGGTCGAACATGACTGGGTGACTGAACAAATAAACCTAAGTTTACACCATGAGCCTATTGGGGCATCTCTTCCAACTCTGGGTGCATGGTGTCAAGATTTTCTAGATATTTCAAGGTGGGGTGTGTGGCATGCATGTCAGTTTAACTAGATCTTGTTGCCCATTGACTTGACAGGTAGCTGGACCTGCCTGATTTTCCAGCCCTGGGATGCAAGCAAAGGCTTGATTTACCTGGGCCAAAATGCTTTGTAAAGAATTTGTCTCCAAATTCCTTTGAAGGTCATTGTTACAGGCTTGGACTAAGTAGTCAAGAGCCATGCTACTGTCATAAGGAGAGCTGCCGTCAGAAAAAACATTCCAATGGCCATTCAGAGGCAGGGACAGAAGGAAAGAAACATCAGGCTCCCTGATGTGGTCCATGGGCCAGGACTCCGCACTTCCAATGCAGATGACTCTGGTTTGATCCCTGGTCTGGGAGCTAGATCCCACAGGTCACACACAAAAAATCCCACATGCCACAATGAAGAGCAAAGATGCCGCTTGTCACAACTAACACCCAGCACAGCTAAATAAATGAACAAAAATAAAATTAGCTAATTAATTTAAAAAAAGATTCAGTGTCTGGAATTCATTTCTCTTTAAATTTCACACTGCCAAATGCTCACCATCATCAAGAAGGCTGAATTAACTCATTGAATTTTTCCAGGGTCTATTTATCTCTATCTCCATTCAACCAAGATTTGAAGAAGAATTATATGAAAGAAAAGCATTCTATTTCTGACAGAGAAGATTGCATATCTGGCTCCTTCAGGTGAAGATACAATTCAACAGCTAATCTCCATTAGTTGCGTAACTAATTCTATAGTTTACTTTGTACAAGTCACTTTATTTTTGCGGGCTGGTTTCTCAACTGCAAAATAAAACCATTAAACTGAAACATTTCTAGGCTCCCTTTTAGCTCTTAGGTGTTAGGCATGCTCTTGGGCCTCATGGTTTGCGTTTCTGTGGGCCAGCGTCACAGATGTTGAAAGTCTCTGGCCCCTGTTTGTACTTGCTCCCATGTGGGGAGGGCCTGGGTCCCCACCTCTTTTCCCTGTCACTGCAATGACTTTAACTGGAGGAGTTAATGGCAGAGCATAGCCCTCCAGTTACTCTGCTCACAGGGACAGCCTGAAGGTCCTTGGTCGTTGCTGGGGGTCAGGAAATGAAAACCCGCCCTACACACGGTTCATCGCTCTTCCTCCTTCAGCGGATGGAGGTCCTAAAACAGGCCTGCCATGTCAGACAATCACCCAGAGATTGAACTTGTGTGTGCTTTCTCTTTGGCTTGGTTGGGCCAGGATTTTCCCAGATGTGAGGAGTCACACTGCTCAGCTCCATGCACCATATCTGCCCCCTTCCATGCGCTCCAAGTCCAGGAAGATTCTGCAAATGCTTCTTCTCTGGTTCACCTGCCTGATGGCTTCAGACGTTTCTCTGGGTGCGAAGGACCACCGGAACGGCAAGGACAGGGAAAGGGAGAGAGGCCCTGGATTGGGGGTGGCTGAGCTGTGGGTCCTGCACAGGTGTTCGGGTGATAGTAGGATGTCACGGGGCCTTAGCCAGCCTCCCCTGGGACCTTCCATATGAATACAACATGAGTGTGGTGGGGCCATGGCACATGAGACCATCACTCGATATTTCTGTGGAAATCGTAAGAGTTTATTTTTATTTTCAGGAGAAGCGTGATAAAGCAGAATGCTCAGATGGTTGACCCCAAAGCTCAGATGGTTGACCCCAAAGCCACTTTCAATTACTCTTCTATTAGGCTTTCTGCTGTGGATCCGCTTTTAAAATATTATAATTCTGTGATTATGGATTTTCTGCAAATGGTAAACTACAGTGTTCCATAGCCCACCTACACTGGGATCTTCTGGATGTTCATTAAAAAGCAGATTTCAGTTCCCAGTCTTCGGCCTTTGGAACTGGAATGCTTAAGGTCCAGAAACCTGTATTTAGAAGCTCCCCTATGATGCTTACGCCATCAAGTTTGAGAATCGAGACTCATTAAAATTTCTATGTGGCCCCCATTATTGACTCTGTGAATAATGAAGGATCTACTCTGCCAGGAATGCAACGAGCTGATCACATAAAAAGCCTTTCAAACAGATGAATCATAAAAACTCTTCTTCTCAAAGCCCCTAAATGGAGGATAAACTGACTTTTCACAAACATTTATTATGTGGATTCCTTCATCACGAGCCATTGGTTGAGAATAACTTTAACTGGTCCTTCTCTCTGGGTCCCTCAAAGTTCTTGATCAAGCCAGCCCCACTCAGCTCCTAAATCTGAAATCTGTAGCAGCTGGGGTGTCGGGGCGCCCGTGGGGTGAGGGTGCTGGAGGCGTGCACATGTAGTAAAGAGGCCAGTCGGCAGCTGGGCGTGGCCTGCAGAATCCCAGCTGGAAAGGTGGGGTCAGAGACTGCAGTGGGAGGACTGTCTAGCTGGGAAGCACTGGTCATTCCTCACCCCAGGATCGCTCTTTTATTCTGCTGCCAAACCCAAGGGTGACCAGGTGAGGAATCTGATACAAACTTGGCTGTTTTGAGGTCAAAGATGATTTCCATCAGATAGGTCTCTTGGGGGGAAAAGAATAAGCAAACCAAAAAAACAGCTGTTGAATTTTGTGCCTCATCCATCTGACCAGTCAATCACAATGGAATCTGAAGTCTGAGGCCAAAGAGTCAGCATTTTGTCTTTTTATAGTTGATAGACAGTGACCCTTGCCCAGACTCCAGGCACATGAAGGTAATACTACAACCCATTAAATTTATTATGGGACTGGGAGGTGACCAAACTGCCCATAGTGTCAAAGACTCATAAAGAACAGAGCTCTGCTTTAGGTCTGAAATCACACACAATGTCAGCACTGCGTTGGAGGCTGGAGGTTAAGAGGTTGCTTTGAAATCCAGAACTGCTAAGCAAACCAACCTGTTCCTATCTTTCTGTGTCTTTCTTGCTTCTGAGAAGGGTTCTGAACAATTCATAGTGTAGGTCGGGATTGCAGAGGGTCTTAGCTGGGCTGTATTTACACATGTGTCCTTTCCAGCAGATGCTTTGGTGTTCAGTATGTAAGAAAAGAGTCAGAAATTGTCCCTGCTGCTGCTGCTGCTGCTGCTAAGTCGCTTCAGTCGTGTCCGACTCTGTGCGACCCCATAGACGGCAGCCCACCAGGCTCCCCCATCCCTGGGATTCTTCAGGCAAGAACACTGGAATGGGTTGCCATTTCCTTCTCCAGTGCATGAAAGTGAAAAGTGAAAGTGGAGTCGCTCAGTCACGTCTGACCTTAGCGACCCCATGGACTGCAGCCCACCAGGCTCCTCCGTCCATGGAATTTTCCAGGCAAGAGTACTGGAGTGGGTGCCAGTGCCTTCTCCGGAAATTGCCCCTAGCTGGGCTGAAATAGCAGTGAGAGGTCAGAAGAGCTGGGAGAAGGATGCTCGGCTTCATCAGTTTAGGGATCAGTCATAGTACCTCCAGTTTCCTAAGCCAGTTTGTGCCCAGGGTTGTGCCTAGCCCCGGTCACTTTATGCATCATCTTCCGGGAGTGGCCGATAGGAGGGAGGGAGCAGAGAAAGCTGTCCTCTTGCAGAACACCGCTGCCACCCGGCAGGGACAAGGTCCTCCTTCAACTCCTCTGTCTTATCACCCTCGGCACAGAGAGATCTTCAAACTGGGGCCACCATCAGGTTTACTGGTGCCAGCAGGGCAAGGAAGAGCTTCCTTTCAGACAGGGGATTAATCTCAGCTCTTCATTCTGAGATGAAGAGCAAGACAAAAAAAAACCAGGCCCGCCATCCTCTGCTGGGCCTTTGGTGCATCAGTCGTACCAGGAGTCTGACTCTCCCCAGCTGACTCGCCCATGACCCGACTTGGCAGGCCCCCTGCCCTACCCGCTGTCTCGCACTTGTCACTAGTGAGTCTGGCTACTGTCAGTTCACGAGACTCCTGTGGAAACAGGTGCTCGTGACTCCCCAATCTGTCAGAAGTCTGAAGAGCCGGGGGCAAAATTTGCTTCATGCAGACTGCTATTTAGAGGGTGTGATGGAGCCTTCTCAGCAGAGTGTGCGTCCAGAGAGGGCTGTTCCCCAGACTCCCATAGCTGTTAGCAGACGTCTGCTCCTTGTGTGTTAGTGACTCAGAGTGGCCTGCTTCACTTTTTTTTAACTTGTTATTTTGTAGTGGGGTACAGCTGATAAACAGTGTTGTGATAGTTTCAGGATAACACCCAAGGGACTCAGCCATATATACATGTACCCCAAACTCCAGGATGGCTAGGTCTAAAATTGGGTCTGCGGTGGGGGAAAGTTTGTGCCTTTTCCTCTGCACAAAACCACTGAGGTCATTTCCTCAAACCTTCTCCTTTTATGAATCTAGGAAAGAATCCAGGAAAGAGCTGCTATGAGGATGAAACAAGGAAGGGATCACATGAGCACGCTGCTTTCCTAATAGATCCACGCCAGCCTTGGTCCTTGTTCTCTAGTAAATTACCGTTATAAATGTTTTACCACATGCAAATGAGAAGCCTGTGTCATCTGATTCATTTAAAATCTGTAGCCCACAGATGAGAAGATCCTTTCCAGTCAAACCACTTGGTGTAAAGCAAGGGGAGGGCTTCCCAGGTGGTGTCAGTGGTAAAGAACCCATCTGACAAGGCAGAGGATGTAAGAGAGGAGGGTTTGATCCCTGGGTCGATGAAGATCCTCTGGAGGGGGGCATAGCAATCTACTCTGATATTCTTGCCTGGAGAATCCCATAGACAGAGAAGCGTGGCGGGCTACAGTCCATAGGCGTCCAAGGAGTCAGACACAACTGAGGCGACTTAGCACAACACAGCACAGCAAGGGAAGCAGCTGGGATTTAAGCAATATTTTTTTCCTTTGCACTCAAACATCGAATGCTTTGTCTGTGAGACGGAGAAAGCCTCAGCACCCTTGGCATCTGATGTATAGGACATGATTTTGCACTGCATCCATCTAGATGTCAAGTTGCACCAAAATCTACTTAGCAGTTAGCAACTCTGGCCTCACACTCACTAAATACAATGTGCAAGCTCCAAGCCCTCCAACCACTCGGATTCACCTTCTGACCAGAGCAGGCTCCAGGGGCCCTTCTAGTTAGATGGGCTCCCACCCAGTCCCAACTTCGCTGACTTCCAGTCTTCTCTCCTGCAATCTGTACACTGAGGTTGACCCCCCATGTACCCCCAGACCACCCTGGAGTTGGAAGGCTGGAGAAAGATAGCAAAATGCAGTATTACCCTCAACAAAGGACTGCTGAACTCCTCACTCCCCTCGCTGGCTCTGATCCACCCCCCATCAGTGCCCTCAAGGCTACCCTAGACAGAGCTCTTCCCCATGACTCCCTCCCATCCCCCAGGGTCATCACCCCTGCCGCTGGTCTTCAAGAGCTGACTCCGTCTCCCATTTATTGTCTCTCCATCCTCTGACCTCGGTCCTTTTCTGTGTAAATCTCTCTGCCCATTTGCTTTTGAGTCTCAAAGTCTCAAAAGTACTCTTTCTTTATGAAGGTAGTGACTTTATGCAAAGGTTTTTCAGTAAATGGAATCCTTTTATTTTTTTAAACAGAATTTTCCACAGAGTCCAATTTGTAAAGCAGATAAAAGGAGACTTTCCCTGGCTTGACCTCACTTCACCTGTTCACCTCTTCTTTTTTACAAAATCTTGTGTCTCTTACATGTCATTGATTCTTTTCCATTATGTCTCAGCTTTTTAAAAGAACCTAAGTAAGAAATAAACTCATCTTTGGCCCTCCTGATCACTGTGAAGTGAAGTGAAGTCGCTCAGTCGTGCCCGACTCTTTGCGACCCCGTGGACTCTAGCCCACCAGGTTCCTCCTTCCATGGGATTCTCCAGGCAAGAATACTGGAGTGGGTTGCCATTTCCTTCTCCAGGGGATCTTCGCAACCCAGGGATCGAACCCAGGTCTCCCGCATTGCGGGCAGACGCTTTAACCTCTGAGCCACCAGGGAAGCCCTGATCACTGTAGCTTCCATTTAATTTTTACCATTTCTTTTAATGCATTTCTCAGACAGGTCATTTGTCAGCTGGTCACCCTTTCCTCACGTGTACACTACCGTGGCTCCACTCAGGGGTCTGTGGGTGATGAAATGTGGCCCAAAGTTCCTCCTATCCCTAGCTAAATGCCTCTTTGCAACGTGACTACCATGATTATTTATGTGACCTTGCCATTCTCCCATTTCCCTAAATCTGGCATGGCAGTGTGGCTTTAGCACATGGTCCATAAACAAGTGTGATGTGATCCACAATCAGAGGCTTGGAAAGTGTTTGTGCACTGGGGCTCTTCCTCTTTTTCTGCTAGAAACCCACATGAAATAGGCCAAGAAAACCTGAAGAGCGATGAGAGACATGGAGCTCAACAGGCATCAGTGGACAGCCAGCCCTTCTGGCCAGATATTCGAGCCAATCATCTTAGACAAAGCACCCGCCAGCTCCAGGGCTGACTGTAGCACTGCTCAGGGAACCACAGACTTGGGAGCAATAGTAAGAATGCTAAATCTTTATATTTGGGGTGAAGTGTTACACAGCAAAAACTAACTGATACACCCGCAGTGACTGGGTTTACATCAATATCATCCTCGTGCTCAGTTGCTAAGTCTTGTCCAACTCTTTGAGACCCAGTGTACTGTAGCCCACCAGGCTCCTTAGTCTGTGGAATTCTCCAGGCAAGAAGACTGGAGTGGGTTGCCATTTCCTCTTTCAGGGTATCTTCTTGATCCAGGGAATGAACCCGAGTCTCCTGACTGGCAGGCAGATTCTTTACACTGAGCCACCAGGAAAGACCCTATCAATATAGGGACATTTATCCTTTTTTGCCTCAATATCTCTGTCCCATTTGAGGTCACCTGCTTTGCTGGAGATCTTCAGAATGGATGCATATGGGGTGTTCAAGTATCACCTTGCTTCAAGCAAGAGTTAAGTTTCTCCTGAGAGATCTTAATTTACATAGATAACTCTGTTGATATGGCAGTTAAAAAAAAATAAGACAGTTTAATTCAGGAAAATGGTCTTAGAATATGATTTCTGTGCCTGCTTGTCAGTAGTGGACAAACCTTGATATCAGCAGTGACTCAGTAGTGGACAATAAGCCCAGACGATCAATGGTTTATAATTGCAAATTAGACCCTACCTATTCGCATTAGTCAGGGTTCTACAGAGAAACAGAACCAACAGTGTGTGTTGTGTGTGTGTGTGTGTGTGTGTGTGCACACGTGTGTGTGTATAGACAGAAAGTTATTTATCCTAAGAGAATGACTCATACAATTTTGAGGGCTGATACATCTAAAATCGGGAGAGCAGGTGGACAGGCTAGAGATCCAGGGAGGAGCTGCAGCTGAAATCCATGTTCGTAAGGCTGTCTAGAGGCATAATTCCCTGCTCCTCAGGGGATCTTAGTCTTTCTTCTACTATGACTTCAACTGATCTGGTGAGGCCCCCACATATGGAGGGCAATCTGCTTTACTCAGAGCCCACTGATTTAAGGGTAAATCACATCTAAGATGCCTTCACCAAAACGTCTGCCATAATGTTTGACCAAATATCTGTTTACTGTGGCCCAGCCAGGTTGAAACAGAAGATTAATCATCACACTAACCCTACTGCTGACTGACTCCCCAGACAAAGTCATCATACCTGAGAAAGCCACTCTTGTCCTTGACCATGTAGAACTGTCTCGACTAAGAGGCTGAATAAAGCAGATTTCTGCATGGCTATGATCTGGAATGTGTGCATTGTTTATGACTAATGGATCATACCAAACATTCCCTCCATTTGCTTCCCTCCTTAATTCTCACTGATGAATTCTGGAGGAGGGGAAGCTATGCATCTGAGTAGTCATCTAAATGAACAGAAATTTAGGAAATAAAAAATACACGGAATTCCACTTTGATAGAATAGTATTAGGGACTGCAGGGGTGGAGTTCCCACTTTTTAAAAAAATTATTATTAAATTTGATTGAAATTACAATGATGTGACCAAAGAGTAGTAAATGTGTCAGAGATAGAAAGTGTGATTTCACAATCCTTTGTTTACAGGCTTTAAAAGTCTTTGTCA
>SJYF01001114.1:474044-484055 GCA_006410515.1 Procapra przewalskii | reverse complement strand
CACATATTTGGGGTTTTTTACATGGAGTCTCTTTGAGATTCTGAGGCTACATGTGAGTCAGACACTGATGGTGACCCCTGGTCCTTGTCATCTGCTCGCCCAAGTTCCTGCTGGGGTGTCCATTGCTCTCCCACCAGAGGCTCTCCAGGGTAAGTGCCTCTTTGGACATGCAACTTAGGGAGAACCTGGGAGCCACTGCCCCTGTGATCTTAGGTTTGCCCTTCCTTCTGGAAGCTTCCCATGCTTCTGGAGGCAGTGTGGGCACCCATCGTTCCATCAGGCACCTGTCTCACTCCTCCTCCCCGATCCTGGGAAATTCTCTCTCTCTTGCTCTCTTCTCCTCTTTTCTTTTACATCAAGTGCCTCTTTGCCTCTAACTTCTTCCAAGTCCCTCTGCGTCTTTCAGCCAAGCCCTGGCTCTCTTCTACTGCCTCTGCGAATCCTTTCTCCTCTGAGCTTACCCAGGACATCTTACAGGCACATTTCCCTTGAAGCAATGGAGTGCAGGACTTTCTTCTATTTGAATGGCTTGGGGAGGAGAGCAGCTAACGTGCAATGGGGGAAAAAAGAAAATATAAGAGGAAAAACTTTCAAATTAATTTCAAAACATTATCTAGGTACATAAAAATTAAACATTAGGATTTATTTTTCACCTTGCTGAAACTGAACACTTTTTGATAACTTTTCTCAGCCCTATCTTATGTGCTTTCATTCTTGAGACAATCTCATCTGTGACTTGGCCATCTCCTAGTTTCCTCATATTTCTCTTCTAAGACCTTTGTCCATAGTTCGTTTGAGTTGCTAACACAGAGCACCATAGACCAGGTGGCTTAGAAACAATACAGATTTATTTCTCACAGATGCAGAAGCTGGGAAGTCCAAGGTCAAAGCACCAGCAGATCCAGTCTCTGGTGAGGGGCCACTTCCTGATTCATGGACAGCCAGCTTCTCATTGTGTGTTCACAGGAGAGCAGAAAGCCAGCTTTCATATCTCTTCTTATAAGGTCACTGCTCCATTTTGTGAGGGCCCTGCCCTTATGATCTAATCATTTTCAAAAGCCCCTACCTCGTACTATTATCACATAGGAGGTCAGGATTTTTATTTTATTAAAATATAGTTGGTTTACAATGTTGTGTTCACTTCTGCTGTACATCACAGTGATTCAGATACACACACACACACACATTCTTTTTTGGGTTTCCCTGGTGGCTCAGCGGTAAAGAATCTGCTTGCAATGCAGGAGATATGGAGTCTATCCCTGAGTCATGAAGATGCTTGGAGAAGGCAATGGCAACCCACTCCAGTATTCTTGCCTGGGATAGCCCATGGACAGAGGAGCCTTGCAGGTTACAGTCCATGGGGTCACAAAGAGTTGGACACGACTTAGCAAGTAAACCACCACCACGGCATTCTTTTTTATATATAGTTATATATGTACTTTATATATTTATATATACATCCTTTTTCATATTATGTTCCATATGGTTTATCATAGGATATTGAATATACTGCAGTGTTGGAGAAGACTCTTAAGGTGCCTTGGACTGCAAGGAGATCAAACCAGTCAATCCTAAAAGAAATCAGTCCTGAGTATTAATTGGAAGGACTGATGCTGAAGCTGAAGCCCCAGTACTTTGGCCACCTGATGCAAAGAACTGACTCATCTGAAAAGACCCTGATGCTGGGAAAGATTGAAGGCAGAAGGAGAAGGGGACGAGAGAGGATGATATGGTTGCAAGGCATCACTGACTCAACGGACATGTGTTTGAGCAAGCTCTGGAGTTTGGTGATGGACAGGGAAGCCTGGAGTGCTGCAGTCCATGGGGTCATAAAGAGTCAGACAGGACAGAGTGACTGAACTGAACTGAACTGATTGAATATAATTCCGCAGGGATTAGGGTTCAAAATATAAATTTTGAGTGGCCACAAGGTTTCAGTCTATAGCATCACTTGTTACCTTATTTGGTTCCTTCTTAATGTAATGATGTTGACTGGGTGATCACCATGTGTCAGCCCTGGGTCTACATTGGTCAGATGAAGTTGCCGCTCTGGCCCCCTTGATTGTTCCCTAAATGTCACTTACCACAGACTGCCTTGTGTTATAATAATTTCTACAGCTAATAATAATAGATTCAAATTATAAGTTTCGCAAACTCTCCCAGTACACTAAGTCTTAAATTCATCTTCGTAGTTTCCAGAGCACACAAGTAGGAATACAATAAATATTTGATGAATTAATAAATTATAATGATAATGCTATAAAACATTCAAATAGATTTGTAGTGATAAAATTTTATTAAAATATTACTAAAAAGACTATGTTTGCTTCTAGGTCTCTGAAGTTAATTAGCAAGTGAAAAGTGAGTGTTCATCACTCAGTCATGTCCCACTCTTTTCGATCTCATGGACTGTAGCCCAGCAGGTTCCTCTGTCCATGGGATTCTCCAGGCAAGAACACTGGAGTGGGTTGCCATTTCTTTCTCCAATGCATGAAAGTGAAAAGTGAAAGTGAAGCCACTCAGTCATGTCCAACTCTTAGCGACCCCATGGTCTGCAGCCTACCAGGCTCCTCCATCCATGGGATTTTCCAGGAAAAAGCACTAGAGTGGGGTGCCATTGCCTTTTCTGTAGGACACACATTACCTTGCCCTAGTTTTTCTCCTGAAAATTCACTGATTATTTTTGTGTGTGTGTGATTTGTTTTGGGGAAGGTTTAGCTCTTCTGACCCAAAGCTGTATGTGGTATGGGTTCAGTGGTGCTTGCTGATGCCTGTCTTCTCCTTATCTAGCCACAGGCTGATGTTTGAGATTTCGTTGTCAGAAAGAACCTGATCCTCTAAAGCTTTGATCTGTGTTAAATGAAAATACTCACTGAGTGGAGCACAAGGTGAGAACCAGGGCTCTGGAGGGAAAAGTTTTCGAAGAGAATGTTCAAGTTTATAGAAACTTTCTTTGGGGTGCTTCCCAGGTGGTGCTAAGTGAAAGAGGAGAATGCAAAAGCTGACTTAAAACTCAGCATGCAAGAAATGAAGGTCGTGGCATCCAGTCCCATTACTTCATGGCAAATAGATGGGGAAATAATGGAAACAGTGACAGACTTTATTTTCTTGGGCTCCAAAATAACTGCAGATGGTAACTACAACCATGAAATTAAAAGATGCTTGCTCCCTGGAAGAAAAACTATGACCAACCTAGACAATGTATTAAAAAGCAGAGACAAAGTTCCTAGTCAAAGCTATGGTTTTTCTAGTAGTCATGAATGGTTGTGAGAGTTGGACCATAAAGAAGCCTGGGTGCTGAAGGATTGATGCTTTTGAACTGTGGTGCTGGAGATGACTCTTGAGAGTCCCTTGGACACCAAGGAGATCAAACCAGTTAATCCTAAAGGAATCAGCCCTGAATCTTCACTGGAAGGACTGTTGCTGAAGCTGAGGCTCTAATACTTTGGCCACCTGATGTGAAGAGCCTACTCACTGGAAAAGACCCTGATGCTGGGAAAGATTGAGAACAGGAGGAGAAGTGGGTGCCAGAGGACAAGATGGTTGAATGCCATTAAAGACTCAATAGGCATGAGTTTAAGCAAACTGCAGGAGATGGTGAAGGACAGGGAAGCCTGGTGTGCTGCAGTCCACGGAGTCGCAAAGAGTCAGACACGACTGAGCCACCGAACAACAACAGCCACATCCAGGGGGCGCTAGTGGTAAAGAACCCACCTGCCAGTGCAGGAGACATAAGAGACATGGGTTTGATTCCTGGGTCCGGAAGATCCCCTGGAGGAGGGCCTGGCAACCCACTCCAATATTCTTGAAGGAGAAGCCCCATGGACAGAGGAGCCTGGCAGGCTAGAGTCCATAGGGTTGCAAAGAGTTGGACATGACTGAAGTGACTTAGCACACACTTCCTTTGGGAGTTTAACTGAGTCTTCCTTAGAAGGCTGAGATGTTTGGTGGAGAGATGCTTTACCAAAAAAAGCCACTCTAACTGAACTTAACCGGACATTAAAATGCTTGTTTTTCGATTTGTGTCTCTGAATAGAGTTCTAAAAAAAATTGTCCTAAAAAATTAGAGAGCTTGAAAAGGTTACAATAACCAGTTTCTGTTTTTAGAATTGAATTTTGCAGCAGGTTCCCTATTTCTGGCTAATAAGCTTTGACTTATTAAACTCAAGTTTCTCTGCATCTTCCCCAAAAGAGATTTTTTTTCTTCCTGGCATTCTGGGTGAGTAGGATACTTCCAGGGTTTCTGTTCCTTTGACATTTATGGATATGAGGGCATTAAAAGAAAATTGACTGGTTTTTCTTCCACCTCACCTTCCTATGACTTGTTTGCTCCTATTTCCATTCCATTTATTATTGATCGAGTGTTTATTTTCAGAACTTTGCTGCATTTTATAAAACCAATCCACAGCTCTTGCTCCTGAACAGGAGGAAGGTGGCATTGCTATTAAACCAGTGGCCACTCACTTTTCCTTGGGCACCACAGCCTGTGTGCTCTTGGTGTCTCTGGGGCATGGGGTAGGGTGTGGCCTCCTGAGGGGTTGGAGCAGGGGGTGGTCTCCTTGAGCGCCAGGCTAGAGGGTGGTCTCCAGTCATTCAAGGTGACTCACCAACCCTGAGAGTGGTGCCATTTCCAGGGTCACAACCCTCTCCGGTTGACTTGAGGGCATTTGATCACATCTCCTGGGAACCCTTACTTTGCAAGCTCTTTTGTTTCCTTGAAGAAAGGTCTGGCAGCTTGCCCTGTCTAGGCCCTGGAGAACTGGAAAGAAGTTTCTATTTTCCTCTCAGTGGGTAATGAACAAAGAGTAACAAAATCACTCACTGGGAACAGCCAGGATGTCCCAAACCATTCATGTCTACAGATTTTCAGTAATGCTTGCTGTCCCCACCCACATGGCTGCCTTCCCAGCAATTAGTGGGGGTGACTGCCTGAGAGGCAAGGGCGTTAAAGGTGCCCTGGTGCCCCGGCTCTGTGCCCGCACCGTGGTGGTCTGGAGTGACTGAGGGCTTGGGCTCCTCGCTCATGGACGAGGGATCTGAGGGTCTCCCTGGGAATCTCAGGGGCCAGGCACCTCCCACTTCCCTCTGGTTAGCGGCCCCTGCCCCACCACCCAGCTGCTTTGCCCTTTAGCTCATGCTGCTGCTGCTAAGTCACTTCAGTTGTGTCCGACTCTGTGCGACCCTATAGACGGGATGAGGTCAATACAAATTGTCCTCCCTCCACTGCCTGCCCCCGCAGTGGTACCTGGAGACTCCCTTCCTTGGGCTGACCGCCAAATGGCCTGCTGGACTGCCTGGCCACCAAGTGGGAGCAAACACAGGATGCTGTTTTTGTTCTCAGACCAAGTTCACAATCATAGCACAGAGTGTGGGAAGGGAGGTGGGGGTGCCTCCCTCCTATCTGGCCATCAAATGTCTTCTCTGTGGGAGTATCATTTCCCAAATGGGAGTCAAGGAACTGGGCCTGGGCACTAGGGTCCTACTGGGACCTCTCAATGAGAGAACCAGCCCTGGGAATGTCAGGAAGTGTGTTTGGTTCAAGGAGATGCTGAGGCCCACAGGCTCAGCTTGCCTTAGGCCTGTGCCTGCATGGCGAGGCAGACAACACCCAAGAGCTCCAAGGCTGGGGAATCCCTGACAACACTCACAGGCATACCTGGAAATGAGTTCTCATTGGCAGCCGGCTCAGTGAGAGGTGAAACTCACCTGGGAACAAGTTTTCAAGATATCTGCCAGAAGAGAAAGTCAAAGAAGCTTCTAGAACACTGGGGCTGAAGGGGAGAATCAGGCAGGGCCCAGCCTCAGGTCCAGATGAAGATTTTTGGTCAATATAGGATTTATTTATTTTATTTATGTTTGGCTATATTAGGTCTTCATTGCTGCACGCACGTTTTCTCTAGTTGGGGCCAGTGTGGCCTAATCTTTAGCTTCCACGCCCAGGCTTCTCATTGCATCTTCTCTTGCTGTCGAGCACAGGCTCTAGCGTATGGGCTCAGTAGTTCTGATACTTAGACTTAGTTGCCCCACGGCATGTGGGATCTTCATGGACCAGGGATGGAACCTGCGTCCTTTGCACTGGCAGGTGGATTCTTAACCACTGGACCACCAGGGAAATTCTCTAGGATTTATTTTTGACCCTGAGTGACTTCTTCCAGAAGCAGCAAGCCAGTTGGCAGGAGGTGGGCATGGGGGTGGGGTACAGAGCTGGGCAGCTACCAGCCCCCTTGCCCTCTCCAGTTATTGGACTAGGGGAAATTCAGCTTCATCCTTCCCTCAACAAGTCTGTATAGAGCACTTCTGTGTGCTGGGTTCACTGAGGGAATGAAAGGTGAAAGGACATAAGGCCCCTGACCCAGTGGATTTACTCTCTGGGAGAGGGAAGACAATAAACAGGTAACAAATAAATAAAAAACGTTAGAGAGCAAGGCGCATCCTGAGGAGCTTGAAGAGGGCAGGTTGTGGGGCAGAGCCATGTATGGGTGGCCTCTGAGGACACCAGGTGATGATGAGAAGGTGCCAGATACACAGGGACCCGAGGAAGAGCATCAAGAAGAGGGAGGGACAAGTTCAAAGGCCCAATTCAGAACTAGGGGTCACAGACCAAGCCCTCCCTGTCTCCTCATCTACGCAGTGGCCTCACCAAGCTTCCAAGAGAGAGCCAAGCACATTATAGGCTGTCAGGCCTAAGTCCTTGAACTTGGCTGACAGCACAGTCCAGGCAAGGACCTAAACTCTGGTGGCTCTCGATTTCGACAGCACAGACCACCCCCCACGCCCCACTGCTATTTCAGTCCAGTTCCCCACGTGCCCCTCCTGCACAAACCTTCCTGTCTCCTCTTCTCACCAGCTCACTAGGTTAAGAGACCTCACAAGGGCCTGCCTGCATGGAGCCCCCTGAGCACAGAGAGTGACATAAATGGGTGTGTGTGTGTGTGTTCACCCTGGTTGACTTTCTGTTCTGAGCATATATCATACTAGTGCACAGGACATCTTGGGATTCTGACTTCTAGAAAACCACAGAATCATGAACTGAAGAAATCCTCAGAAATCCTTTGGCCCCGGCCCCTGTTTTGTAACAGATCAGCTACTAAGCATAGGCGTCATTCCCGCATTTAAAGGTCACCTTGAACAGTATCCCAGATCCCTGGACTGATGTCCTTCTAGGATCTGTTTGCCTTCTGAGCAGGAAGCTCTTCCTTTCACTGATGCGCCCTCCTCCTGCAAGTCATCCCTGTTTCTGGTCCCTGTGGAGACAGAGGACGAATGGGGAAGAGCATGGCTAGGCTTCCTTAAGATGTTTTTCTCCAGCTGAACAACCCCAACTTAATCTTCCCGGGGGGCTCGAAGGAGCAGTGGGAGGGGGTGCCCACAGCACTAGCTGCAGAGATGGGAGCCAGAAAGGAACTCACTGAGCCCCACTGTCATCTCCTAGGGTCACACGGGCTCGGCCTTTGTAAACAAGTCAGGACGGCAGGCAGCGCTCATCCAGCTACACCTCTGGGCTGGGCTCGTGGCAAGTGTCATTTCATGCCCATTCGCACAGCTGCTGTTGTGCAGTGGGAGCCACTGCAGTGGGCACTGTGGCTCCCACTCAGCCAGTGAGTGAGCTGACATTGGAAAAGAATACATGATTTTCCCAGGACTCATCCTGGAGCTGAAACTTGAACTCAGCTTTGATGCCTAAGTCAGTTGCCATAATGTAACATTTTAAAATAATAGTGAGCTATTTAGAAAGAGCTTCCCTACTCCTCCTCCCTCCCTCTGCCTTCCAATCCTGTATATTGAGCAACTTTTGGTAAAGAGGGCTTCCCTAGTGGCTCAGATGGTAAAAAAATCTACCTGAAATTCAGGAGACACAGGTTCGATCCCTGGGCCAGAAAGATCCCCTGGAAAAGGGGATGGCTACCCACTCCAGTATTCTTGCCCAGAGAATTCCATGGACAGAGGAGGTTGGTGAGCTACAGTCCATAGGGTCACAAAGAGTCAAACACGACTGAACAGCTAACACTTTTGATAAGGAGGGAAGTGTCAATTTCACTTACGTATAAAATTTAAGTATAAAGGGAAATAACTCCAGGATAAGGAGAATTGCTACCATTGACAGAGAATCCCTTTAGGGCCAAGACTTTTATCTTTAGTCTATCATTTAGTATTCATAATGTCCCTGCAAGATAGACATTGCTACCCCCATAGTAAAGACAAGGAAATCAAGGATCCTATTGGTTGAATAACTTGCCAAGTGGCTGTCGTGGTAACTCTGGAGGCTCTGCCTTTGAAATTCTTCATCTCGACATATATTGACTCTGAAGGTCAATTCAGATGGAAATGGGGGCCCCAACCCCATTCTGCCATCATAGACTGTATGTTACAAGTCCAGCTGATAAAGTCTTGCTCATCATGCATCAGCCATACACATAAAGGGAAGGAAAAAGTCAGGACTTGGCAGTGCAGACTGCAAATAAAAGGAACGAGAGGAATCACAGCTTTCAACCTCTGCCTCCTCCTTGCAAGTTAAGAAGCAAGATCTGTAATCGAGCCGGGGAACTTGCTGTTTGACTTTGGCATTACATATGCAGCCAAAACCTACCAGACAGAGAGCTGAAGGTCTGGCTTGAATCCTGGTTCTGACACTGACTGTACAAACATGAGTAAGTTGTGTCACTTCGCTGGACTCTAGTTTCCTCTTGGATAAGACTGATGAAATACTAATATCATGCCACCCTATTAAGTATGCCATATTTTACGCAATGGGCTTCCCAAGTGGCGCTAGTGGTAAAGAACACGCCTGTCAGGTAAAGAGACGCGGGTTTGACCCCTGGGTCTGCAAGGTACCCAGAGGAGGGCATGGCAACCTGGTCCAGCATTCTTGCCTGGAGAATCACATGGACAGGGGAGCCTGGTAGGCCACATTCCATAGAGTCGCAAAGAGTCGGACATGATTGAGGCGACTTAGCGCACACTCACATTATTGTATAATAGTAATACATAATGTTATCTGCCTTGAGTGCCTCACAGGTTATTATGAAGATCGGACGAAGTCACATGTGTGAAAACGTTAAAAGCTGTAAACAGATGTATGACTATGAGGCTGGGGATGGCTGCCGTGTGGAGACTTGTCACAGCTACGCTCTCACCGTTGTCACTCCCAGAAGACAGCCCCGAGAGCCTGTGAATCAAGGCAGTTTTCTCTGGAATCTCAGCAGCTTTGGGAAGAAGACCCCAGACAGCAAACACTGTCAAGAGCAGGGCCTGGCACGGGTCCCATGGGTTGCATGGCATGGAGCGGCTCTGAATCAACTGCCCTTTGAAGTTAAGTGCATCTTCTCGTTAGATTTCTACTGTGTGGGCACGTTGGATGGTTTCTAATGCATCCGCCCTCAGTCAAAATGAAACACTAATAAAATAATTTATTCTGCTTGGGGCTTGGCCTTCTTTTTGTTTCTCTTATTCCCTCTTTCCCACCTCCCCCACATTTTTCCTTCCACACGTTGGTCCATCTGTTTAGACAGGATGTGCCTGGCAGTCAGGAAGCGTATTTATTTCAGCTTTCTGGCACAAGTGCTGGAGCCACGAGAGAAGGTGAAAATGGTCAGGTCCGGAGTAGACCGCAGGGATCGCCTCTGACACCATAACCGTAACTTACCTGTCGTGTGTGTGACGTTGTGCTTTGCAGACTGGTCGTAGATGGACATTGGGTATAGACACGCATGTTCCTGCTACAGAGAACAGTCACAGTCTTGGAGCCAGAGAGACCTGGGTTGCAATCCTGTCCTGCCACAGACCAGCTGTGTGACTTTGTTACTTGGCTTAGTTACTGTGTTACTTAGTTACGTCTCCCTGGGTGAGGAAAGCAGGCTTGTCTGATTGAAAACAGTGAGATCTGAAACGCAAACAGCCTGGTGGCCATTGCTTCTCAAAAGACACTTGCCTCCTTTAAACCCATTCAAATGATGCTGCTCTTGGACCTTCTGAGTTGACCTTCTGCACCTCTGTACTTCTGATGGAGTCAGT
>SJYF01001114.1:438153-454275 GCA_006410515.1 Procapra przewalskii | reverse complement strand
GCCTCTGCTTTCCCAGGTGTGCGGTGGGGGCGGGGGTGAGGGGCTGGGAGTGGGACAGCTTGATGTTGGTTTCACAGTCTTTCTTTCCGTCTCTTGCTGTCCCCTGTCTTCTCCCGTTGTGGCTGCCTGCCTCATTCTGCTGTCATTTCCTCTGGGAGTCTTTGCTTTTGTCTAAGCTTTTCTTTCTCTTTTTTTCCTCTCTAGTCTCCTTATCTTTGAAGAGATTTTAATCTGTCCTGGTGATGTAGAACTTTTTTTTTCATTCAGAAAATGCTAATGATGGAAATTATTAAGACTTTTCCTGTCCTGTTTTTGTTTGATTGTTTTCCTCATTCTGGATTCCTTTTTCTTTCTTTTTGAACTCTTCCTTCTGGAGTTCTAGAGATACGTAGAGTCACCTTTCTATTCATAGTGGTTTTTCATTAGTCACATGGTTTCTAATCAGTAAATCCCTTTCTGCCAGAAAACACTATGCCTTATCCAGACTTGAAAGAAATGCCCAAATCTGAGCATACAGTACAGTCTTACAATTCAGCGTAACAAACAGGGAGGCCTGGCGTGCTGCGATTCGTGGGGTCTCAAAGAGTTGGATGCGACTGAGCGACTGAACTGAACTGAACTGAACTCTTCACAGGCTGCCATCCCTTATCTCCAGTATTGAGATGAACCGGATCTAACACTAGCTATGCTTCTAATTAGTTACGTCACCTGTGAAATGTGACATAATTCCCCAGCACATGACATAGTTATGTCATCTGTGAAAAAAAGGCAGATTTTTCAGGTTTGTTTCCTTATCTTCAAAATGACAGGGGCTGGATTAAATAATTGCCCCAGGTGGCTCAGATGGTAAAGAATCTGCCTGCAATGCAGGAGACCCGGGTTCAACCCCAGGTCAGGAAGATCTCCTGGAGAAGGGAATGGTTACCCACTCCAGTATATCCCACAGAGAGAGGAGCCTGGCAGGCTTACAGTGCATAGGGTCACAAAAAGTCAGACATGATGTGAAAGTAAGCAACTTTCACTTCACTTCAAGTTCTCTTAGTAATAACTGCTAATTTTTTGTTATTTCTTGGCATTATAGTACTTTAAAAATTTTTTATGTTGTTGAAGTATAGTTCACTTACTATATTGTGTTAATTTTTGCTGTATGGCAATGTGATTCAGTTATACATATGTGTGTGTATGTGTGTGTGTGTGTGTGTGTGTGTATGTGTGTGCACGCATACCACCACAATTAGTCGTGTCTGACTCTTTGCGACCCTATGGACTGTAGCCAGCCTAACCATGATGCAAAACTCTCCTGAGAGCAGCCTTGGTACCAACCAGCACGCAGGTCCAAAGGGATCTAGAAAGCCTTATCAAGGAATTTTCTCAGGGAAAGACAGTTCCTTTCCCAAGAGGAATTCTGGTGCCAACTATTTGGATCATAAAATGTTGCCAACTTGTTACATAAAAGTAAGAGCTAATGTTGTTTACAGCTCTTTGAGTTTTTTCCCCCCATTTTGAGCCTCTTCCCACTGAAGTAGGCTGATCAAACAAATAAGAAAAACTTCAGACAGAAGACCTTATTAATCAAAGAAGTTATGGGAACTCCCACCTAACTTGTAGGTTAGGGGGGTAAGCCTCAGACAGAGGGCTCTGATGCTCTACTGCAGTTAAAGCAAGACCATCAAAGCAATTGCTCTAAATGATCTCCCTGGGCCTTGTCTGATTTTCTCTAAGTCAGACTGTGACTCTTTGTGTAGGTCAAGAGTTGGCAAGCTTTCAAGGACAGAGCCTTACAGGTAAGTCTGATCTGAACCCCACAAGTCTATGATGGGGAGCCCACAATCAAAGTTGACCCTAGGTCATCAGACAGATGTCTCCAAAGTGCAGAAGAGCCTGACAGTGGCCCTCTCCTAAAGAGACCCTTTGCCTTCCTTAGCATTGAAGGTTGGATGTTAATCACAGATAAGTCACACGGGCTCTGCATCTACTCACCCCCCTGGTGTATTAATTTCCTAGGGCTGCTGTCACAGAAAACCACAAATGAGAGACTTCAAAACCTCAGAAGTTTATTCTTACATAGTTCTAGAGATTAGAATTCTGAAATCAAAATGCTCCAGGGCCACACTCCTTCTGAAGGCTCTAGGGTGCATCTTGCCTTATCTTTTCTTCGTGTCTGGTGGTTGTCAGCGTCCATGGTGTTCTTGGCGCTGACGATCACTGTCTCCATCATCTCATGGCCTTCTTCTGTCTGTCTCCTCTGTATCTCCAAATCGTCGTCTCTTTATAAGGACACCAGCCTTTGGATTTACAGCCTATTTTAATCCAGAATGACCTCATCTTAGTTACTTACATTGCAAAGACCCTATTCCCAAACAAAATCTCCTTCAGAGGGTCCCAGGTGGACATGCATTTTGAGGACATCGTTCAGCCCAGTAGAGTGGGTATTTATCTGTGTAGGTGTATAGGGTTGCAATATCAAAAATGAATTCAGAAGTCTCCGGATTTTACATTTTAATGAGGAACTCTTGTCTTGGGACTGGTTTTCCTAAATATCATTTAAGAGTCCGTGTCTACTGACTCTCTGGGCATCAAGCCAGGCTTATCCGCTTAGGGTTTGACTTTGGCCTGAATTATCAACTCCAAACATTTACATTTGGCTTAGGAAAGAAATATCTCTTACTCAGCAACACTGAGACAAGGTTATTAACCTCAATATTAGATTTAAATTTTAGTGGGGCTTCCAAAGAAGTTCTAGAAGGTTGAAAGGCAACATTCCATCTTTCTCCTATCAAATACCCACAGGACTTTGCTTACATTTAATTTTTATTATAAAAGCAGAAGCAATGAAATATGCTATGCTAACCACATGTTACTAACCACAGCCAATAAAAAACTTTTATTCTGTAAAACTTAAATTCTATGAACATATGTCATGGTATGAAGTGAATATGAGAAAAATGTTTACAAATAATCACTTGCTAAACTTCCTTTCTCTGAATGTATCAACCAAAATCATGGCTGAAACCTGAAAGATGGGGAGACTCAACTTGAGCCCCTACAATCCTCAGGGACTCCCATGCTGTCTTTTTTAGCTCTCTCTGGGGATATTCTGCGTTTTATTGTCTTTTTCTTTGCTCTTGTGTTATTTCTCACTCCATCCCTACCTCTCTGAGCGTTTGAAGAGATGAGGAAGAGAGTCTGTCTTTACTGAACCTCAAGTGTTCTGTCCTCTCCTGAGAAATTCATAGCTTTGAATAGTCAGAAGGATCCAGATGTTGGACGAAGCACAGGCTACAACCTCCCTTTCTCCTCAACACATACAAAAAAAATTTTTTTTAATGTATTTATAAACACATGAAAAAAAACAGAAAAGACAAGAAACAAATCAATCACTGTAAATGACAGAGGCAGAAGGAACCCCACATTGTAAGTGCGAGTTGTCCCATATTCATAACAGGGACCAGGTCTGGAGCACGGCACACACACAGGGCAACAGATGGGTCTCTGTACCAGCAGGAGTCATCCTGGAGAGTCTGGGGGTCAGAACTATTAATATATGCCCACCTTTTGTCTGGGCCTGGCAGCAGACCACTCCCATGTGTCTGGGCTGGAGCCCAACTTCTGGGTGTGGGAACCCAGACACCCAGTCCTGCCAGAGCCCAGGCTGAAGCCACAGTGAGAATAAGATCATCTCTCCAGAAACCCTCAGACTCTACATGAGTAAAGAAGAGGCCCCCGAGGAAGTAGAGCAGGTGAAAGACAGGCAGGAAGTGCCCACAAGGACCAGCTTACGACTGAAGGAAGTATGGTTGCATCTTCAGGGAGGAGAGAGTGAAAAACAGCTCCACTGGGAATGACTGGTTGCAGAAAAAATAAATTAGAAAGTTTGGAAATGAGGGATAGAATTACTGAACAAAAACCCAAGAGGTGAGCAGAATCTGAGTACAGCTCAAGAGTGAACTTATGAAAGAAAGATGAAACTGAAGGAATCTTCTAGAATGGATCACACAGAAGCAAAGAATAAGAAAATATGGAAGAGAGGCTAAGGGGTGTGAAGGGTTAATCCAGAAATTCCCATATTTGTCTGCTGAGTTCTCAAGATGGAAGACAGAGAGGATCTTTGAGGGGCAACATTTGAAGAGTGTTTCCTGGAAGTTTTCCAGAAGAAAAGAGAGAGGCCTGGGGCCTTAGGAAAAAAAAAAAAAATCCTCACAATGTGCTAAGCAGAATACATGTTTTCAAAAATCCATACTTTGACACACTTTAGTATAAGTTTGGGAGGGTAAAGAAAAATTCTTAAAATCTATGAGAGCAAGAAAGAGATGGTTACATGTACACACAAAAAACTCAAAATTTCCTCCAGACATGCAAATTTAGAGAGTAAACAGTCCCTTTGCCTCAAAGTTGGATCTTTCAGGGAAACATTTTACAATTTTAACTATCATCTTTCTCAGTTTCTGGGTCTCAGTGGGAGCTAGGGGACACCAGCCAATTCTAGGACTTCACTTCTCTGTGAATTGCTTGCTCATGCATTAGCCCCTGCCTCCCTTTCCCCACCAACCTCAGGAGACAACACATCGCTCTGTTCAGGGTTTCAGTCCCGGAGGTCATCTTTTGAAACTGGGCAAATAAATAAATAAATATTTCTTGAATCAGTTTTATTAAAAACAACTTTTCCCTTCCAAATTCCCAAGACCTTTCTCTTCCCTTTTCTGTTTTATGGAGATGCTTGAGTATGTTTTTGAAGAAAATCTCCTCCCAAAAGCATTTTTGGAAAGGTTTCCTCTTACTTTGCTTGCTTTTTCTCCCCACAGCAAAATATGGCACAACTCAAGTAAATGCAAATTTAATAATATTTAAGTAAAGATTTAAAATGTTTTTTTCTTCTCTAATTCTATGAACTTTTGTCATAATTGTTATATCTAAAATGACGGATATGTTATTAGAGAAATAAAAAGAAAGTTTTCAAAACATGAAACAAACAAGATTTTATGTACAATACGGAGGGGTGTTGTGCAATAATTAGAGAAACTTTCAAGGAGATGAACTTTGTAATGAGACCATTGGGTATATTTGTTTCATCTTCCAACAACGGACTGGGTTCAGGAAAGCAGTAGTAATGTGAGTCAGCTAAAGCAATGACTTCCTAAGCTCAGCTATTTAAAGAGTCCCCTCCTCCACTGTATCACACTTCTTGGGATCCATGAAACAGCATCATGGACGAGTGATCATGGTCTTGGGGAGGTCACTCTGGGAGGAACCAGGATCTGGCATCCACAGATACCCTCTCCAGCCTCCACACACTCCTCCTGGCTGATGTCCAGGTGGTTCTATTTCCCGGGCAGCTGGCAGGGGTGTCTGGCAGACCTGCTGGGAAGCCCTACAGAGTATTTAGATGGTGGCTGGAGGAACTCGTTCATGCCCAGAGGGACGTCGTTCAGCAGGAACAAAGCATCCAGACACAAACTCTGCAAGGTGTCAATTCTCAGTTATCAGAATAAACAGATGGTTTTACATGTAGCCTCATGCCTGCCTTACACTGGGTGCCCTACAAATACTTGTGGAAGAAGTTCTTCAGTAGGTGAATTTGGGGCAAGTATCAGGAAGTGAGAACCTCCAAGCTGGCAGCTGAAAACCAACATTCACAACATGGGAGTTGAAAGTTTTACCTGGAGCAAAATGAGGACTATAACCTGCAGACACTATAATCTGAGAAACTGCTCCAAAGAGGTAATGGGAAAGGTCCATGGCATTTATGAATCTAGTGAAGTGGGATGCCTATAGTCAAGCATACGTTTTGGCAGACTGGCTGCTAGTCACGAGGAGCAGATGTCACCATTAATGAGTTTAGTGCTTTTCTGGATATGAGAACATGCAATAATGAGGTTCATAAAAGCTTCTCCTGAAAACATGTAACTATCTAAAGACCTATTCTGCCAGTTTTTCCCGGAGCACAGAGTGCCTCATTCCTGATCTTCACCCTGAACTCCTTCCAGGGGGTGTTGAAGGCCAGGAGCTTCAGCACTGATGACTGGATACTTATAGAAGTAGATGGCAAGCATCAGTCCATAGCTGGCAAAGTCTAACTGAAGAGCATATTTGTGCAACCGTCTCTGAGTCATTGGAAAAATACAGCAGGTGTGGCAACGTGCTACTGGGGTGAGAAAGAGATTCTTCCCATTTTAACAGAAGTTCCCACTGTGCTGCCATATTGAGGGGACCAAAGGATGGAGGGCCCCCACAGAAGAGGTCCAGCAGAGCATCGGTTGGCACCTCCAGTGCCCTTCAGTTTCCAACAGCAGTGAAGGCAGCAAAGGGCCTTCGTGGGCATCAGACATCTTAGCAGTAGGGGTCATTACAAGGAGCGGGAGGAGAAGAAAACTTGGGAGCGATGACCGTCATCACCTGGGAAGTGGGGTGCTGTGACTACAGGTGGTCATGACATACTGGTTGGGACTTCCGTATCTGATTAGTCCTGGAGAGAAGGAGTGCATATCAGTCAGGGTTCAAGTGCATGAAAGTGAAAGTATCTTAGTACTTTCAACACAAAAAAGTATTCAGTATCAGACAGAAAACAACACAATTCTGTAAAGCAATTATCCTTTGATTAAAAAATAAATTAATTTTAAAAAGAAGTCTATAGAATCCTTGGGGGATTTAAAAAGTAGGATAGCTCCCAGAACAAAACCAAATTGGCCCACTGGACAAAATGAATACCTCTGCTAAAGAAGTGGGGATCAAGAGACCAGCACTGAAGCAGCAGAGTTCAAGAACATGTCGCCAGTTGCTGTCTCGCAGTTGGGAACCACCGTGTCTTTTCTGCACCCCTGGAGCAGGTGGCCGAGCCCTGGGTGTTGAGTCAGGCAGCCCACTATTACCAGGACTGCCACTCTCAGGAGCTGTAGCTGAGATCACAGGCAGGTAGCTCCTACCTTACCCCCACCTTCACCATCCCGGCCCTTGCACGCAGAGTCTGTAAAATGGATATTCTGTCTTTCCAGCCCACATCATTCAGGAAGACATACAAAAGGTAAGATAGAAGGGACACTGTGCTGCTGGGGTACTAGGCATGGATGTGAATTTTAAATTAAGGAATAGATGGGGGTGAAACCAGGCACATCTAAGGTGTTATTATTCACTGCTTAGTGTTGTAGACTGCTTGTTTTTGGACTCTAGATGGTTTGAGCTATGAATGTGGAGATGGTACCTGCTTTACAAGAGTGTTTTGAAGATTTGTTAATTTACTGAGTTGAAAACGTGAACAGTACAACTGTTATGCAAGGACAATAATCTGAAGTGAGAAAAAAGCCCTCTTTCCTCTAATGAGTCAGAAGTAAATCCTACTGAGCAAACTGACAAAACCTCTAGGAGTTTAGTAGCATTTAGGACTTGGCATTTACGATGATGAACATTCCTAGTAAAATGTGAGTACTTGCCTCCAACTTCCACCATCCCAGGAAGATTTAATTAACTTTTAGCAGCATCTCTGATGTACAGCCCCAGTCCGCTCCTTCGTCTGACAGCTGGCATCGTCCCCTGTCATGACCTGGAGAAGGGAACCGTGCACCTAGAACACCCCCGGTGGAGTCGGCTCTGGACGTCCGCTGAGAACCATCCCTCCTCCAAATCCATCCCCATTCAAACGCTCCTACTTCTGAGGTTGTTCTGAACTGCCACCCTCCAGCCCCCACCTCTATCCCCAGCCAAAAGCAGCTATCAGCTATTGAATTGTCCCACGGTTTCTACAGAGAGAAATGTTTAATTATGTTAATTTACTAATATAATGAATTACTCTCTCGGTTTTAGGATAGCTATGACACAGCCCTGAAAACCAATCTTAGAATTCATCTCGGTGCTTAAAATAAGGTGGAAAGGGAGGAAGAGGGGAGAGAAGGAGGGAATAAGAAAGACAAAAGAGGAAAGGAGTTTGATTCAATTCTTATGCTTTTTATTTAAAGACGTGTCAGCCCAGAGTGGGAAGCAGGGCAAGCCTGTTTGGACAGATTTAGTTTAGATTTACCATGGGGAGCTCGCTCTACCAGACACATCTTGACTCAGAGCCAGTTTCTCTGCATCAGTCACAGCTTGGTTTACCCTCCGCTTCCTGGGGTGAACTGGAGCACCTTCCACTGCTCTGATCACAAAGGGTCGGTGAGAATAACAGAGTGAAGTACATCCCTATTGAGCCCAGGGCTGGGGTTGCCAGGGTCTCCAGCCCAAACCATTCCCAGTAGACACCACAGCTCCCCTCAGTCTCATTTATGAAACTGTCCCTGGGGTTTTATACAAACGATCAGCTTGGCTAGTGGGGCAGAATGTCCCAGAATCTGATCTATGCGTGGGGCTTCCGGTTCAAGATGGTGGAGTTGCAGGCCATGTGTTCATCTCCTCCTGCGAGAGCGCCAAAATCGCAGCTAGCTATTAAGCAACCATTGACAGACGGACGCTGGAACCCACCAGAAGATTCCACACGTCCAAAGACAAAGAAGAGGTAGTGAGATGGCACGTCTGAGGGGTGCAATCATGATAAAATCAAATCCTATACCCACCAGGTGGGTGACCCACAGACTGGAGAACCATAATACCAAAGAAATTCTCCCACTTCTGTGAAGGTTCTGAACCCCACGTCAGGCTTCCCAGCCTGAGGATCCAGCAAAGGGACTGGGAATCCCCAGGAAATCTGACCTTGAAGGCCAGTGGAATTTGATTACAAAACTTTTCACAGGACTGGGGAAACAGAGACTCCAGTCTTGGAAGACACAGAGGCTGATCTGTGTGTGGAAGAGAACCTGGAGGGACGTGATGGCCACCTCCTCCCACAAACCCTGAAAATTTGACTGGGTTTAGCTCTTTGCGCAGTGCGGTGCTGGGTAATTTTGAGGCACTTTCCCGGTGCAGAACAGTTTTGCTGACCGGCCCACTTTCCTAACAGCAGCATGAAGCACTTCAATAGCACTTTGTGGTACAGTGTTTTTCCCTATTTCCATTTTACTTCCAGGCACACTGATTTGGAGAGATGGTGAGTCATTCAACAGAAGTCCTGCCACCAATCAGTTGCTAAGTGTGGTTCTGCCATTCAGTGATTCAGCTCTAGAGCAGAGCAGAAGCAGCGGCATGAGCCCAGCATGAGACCAGGGAAACAGAGAGACCAAATGCAGGTGCCCCCCAGGGGGACAGAAAACACTTTCTTGTCTGTTTTGCCAGGGATGGCAGACTTATCACATGTGAGCGTGTTTTGTCATCCTCCACTGAAAGTTTTCCAGGTCTTTACTATAGGAGAGACAATACTGGCCTTTATCCCATCACAAAACGAGGCTGATGCAGTGGTATGGAGGGTCAGCATCGTTTAGAACCTCACAACGAGTGGTCAAAGGCAAGTCCAGCTGCAGCCTGTCTTTCTGCTGCAAGACATGGGGAGGTAGTGTCACCTCCCTGAGCCCCGGTTTCCTCATCTGTAAAGTAAGAAAGTTAGCAATACTCCCACATAGGGTTCAAAAGCAGTGGGATAATGTCTAGGAAGTATCTTAAACAGTAAATATTGTTCAGCCACAAAGTTCTGTCTAACTCTTGAAGTGCATGGCTTGGCTCTTGAAGTGCCCCATTAGGCGCAGCATGCCAGGCTTTCCTGCCCGCACTGTCTCCCAGCATGTGTGCATATTCATGTCCACTGAGTCAGTGATGCCATCCACCCATCTCATCCTGTCACCTCTGTCTCCTCTAGCCCTCAGTCTTCCCCAGCATCAGGGTCTTTTCCAATGATCTGGCTCTTCGCATCAGGTGGCCAAAATATTGGAGCTTCAGCTTCAGCATCAGTCCTTCCAGTGAATATTCAGGGTTGATTTCCTTTAGGACTGACTGGTTATAAAACTATAAATAGTTATTACTCTTAAACTGGTTCAGAGAAAGAGCAAAAGTCACCCAAACAGACATTTCAGTGACTGCGAAAATCCAACACAAAATCATTAAATTTTCTCCTAGTGATCCCCTGAACTTTAAGGAAATTGTAAAGATAACATCGTGACATTAAAAAGACGGTGTTATTGATTCAAACAACAGGCCCTTCCCCCACAGCACAGTTTAACTCTGAGTAAGTCTTGTTCTGTGAAATGGCCAGAGCTGTTCCACAGGCTTATAGGGCAGTGATGTGTGCTTAGGGTTGGGTGCGTTCAAGGAAGCCTGCTCTAAACGCCAAGGACGTCACGTGGGAAACTCCACTCTGCTGTTTCCTGGTTCTTCTTTATTTCGACACTTAAGCCTGCATTCAGTTTCCTCGGTGGTCCCCTCTCTCAGATTAGCTGGTATGTTCAGTTGCTTCCAGATGAGGCCCTTGTCCCCTGGGGCCCCATCTCCCAGGATCAATGCAATTGTAGGTTTCCTTATTTTTTTTTTAGCTGATTTTTAAAATTTTAATTAATGAACTGATTATGGCTGTGCTGGGTCTTCACTGTTGCACTCCAGCTTTTTCTAATTGTGGCAAGTAGGGGCTACTCTTTGTTGTGCTGTGAGGGCTTCTCATTGAAGTGGCTTCTTGCTGTGGATTATGGGCTCTGGGTGAGTGAGCTTCAGTAGTTGTGGTGTATGGGCTGAATTGCTCCAAGGCATGTGGGATCTTCTCTGACCAGGGGTCAAACCTGTGTCTCCTGCTTTGGCAGGCAGATTCTTAACCACTGGACCACCAGGGAAGTCCAGAGAGTAATTATCTTGATGAAAGCATCCAGGGGCTCTTGCTCTGCAAACTCAAAGCCTGGCTTTGCTGACATCTCAGTCATGGAGATTCTTCTCCTGATGCTCACTTATGACATGTTGACTCTTTGTGACCCTATGGATGGTAGCCTGCCAGGCTCCTCTGTCCAAGAGATTCTCCAGGCAAGACTACTGGAGTGGGCTACCATGCCCTCCTCTAGGCGATCTTCCCCACCCAGGGATCGAACCTGCGTCTCTCGCATCTTTTATGCCTTCTGTATTGGTAGGCAGGTTCTTTACCACTAGCACCACCTGGGAAGCCCTGATTGTTCTCCTAGTTCTTTGCAAGTTTTCTCCCATCAGAGCAAAGGAGTGTGAGATTAAAAAAAAAAAAAAAAAACAGGGAAAATAGGCCTCTGATGGGTGGATGATGCATGAGGATGGAAACCAGTGCTTACGTGCAAGCAGCCCAGCCCAGTAGAGCACCCCCACCTCAGCTTTCCTTGAAGCAGTGAATATTATTCAAGCTCAGAGGTCACTGCCCATCCAAGAAAGCAAACAGGACTTTTAATATGAACATTTCCTGTCTCAGCTGGAGACTTTTCTGTTTTCTTTTATTTTCCTCTGGACATAAAACAGGAAGTGGAACTCACAAATGCACAAGTCGTCCAGGCAAAGAACAGATCCTCCTGAAGCCTCCGTCGTGCTGAATTCTCATTCCTATGGTCAGATCAAACGCTAGAGACCACTTCAGTTTCTGCTGGAGAGGTTCTGTCTTCTGAGCCATATTGGTCTGAAACAGCACCCTTTCCAAGAGCCCATGTGTTTCATCAACAGGTACCCACTAGATATTCCTTCTCTAGCTTCTGCTTAACAGATGGAGAAAGATTACTTGCCCAAAGGATATCTAACTTCGCTGAGAGCTATGAAGGTCACTGAGTATGTGTATGAAATTATATCAAGGTCATAAAGAAGGCTGAGTGCTGAAGAACTGATGCTTTCGAACTGTGATGTTGGAATAGACTCTTGGGAGTCCTTTGGACCCCAAGGAAATCAAACCAGTCAATCCTAAAGGAAATTAACCCTGAATTTTTATTGGAAGGACTATGCTGAAGCTGAAGCTCCAATATTTTGGCCCCTTGATGCGAAGAGCCAGTTCATTGAAAAGAGTTGGGAAAGCATCTGATGCTGGGAAAGATTGAGGGTAGGAGGAGAAGAGGGTAACAGAGGATGAGATGGTTGGATGGCATCACGGACTCAATGGACATATGTTTGAGCCAACTCCAGAATCTAGTGAAGGACAGGGAAGCCTGGTATGCTGCAGTCCATGAGGTGGCAAAGAGTAGGTTAGGACACAACTTAGCAACTGAACAACAACAAGCACCAAGTCTGGCTTTAAAAACCAGAGAATCAGAAGATTCTCAATCAGGCTGTGTGGCCACTGTCACGTATGAAATGCCTATTATAGTCGAGGTCCTGCAGAGACTGTCAAGAAGATGAAATAGGTCCCTTCAAGGATTTGCCATCCTGTTAAAGAATCAGCAGACTCACTTGCATCAGATCCTCTCAATATCCTCTTGTATTAATTAGTGTTGCAAGAACTGAATCCATTCTAGGTTGGTTAAGCAGAAAAAGGTATTTAGGAACAGATACCAAAAGACTCACGGAATCTCACAAGGTTTGAACTTGGAGTTTTCACAGCCAGGAAGAACACATATGCACTCTTCCCAGCAGGTTACTCCAACAGAGACCCTGAGTAGCCACTTCTGAACACAAATCAAGGTCACCCTGTGGTGACCCATGAGATGGTCCACGAGGACCTCTGTCCTACAGCCTCTGAAATCATGGGGCCTCTCTGCTATACTCTATTACCTTGTCAGGAAATGACATGTTCCTTCTCTTTTAAATGGATGCCAGATTAGCCAAGTGCAAGTCAAGCTGATCCTCAGATGTGAAAGAGAGGGGAAAGATTTCACTAACATTGAAGATTTAGGCTAAGCACTAGCATTAGGGAAGCACTAAAATTAAAGCACTCCTTATTGCAAAATTCATTCTTAAATTGAAGAAAGGAAGGAAAGCCACTAGACCATTCAGGTATGACCTAAATCAAATCCTCTATGATTACACAGTGGAAGTAACAAATAAATTCAAGGTATTAGATCTGATAGAGTGCTTGAAGGACTATGGAGAGAGGTTCGTGACACTGTACAGGAGGCAGGGATCAAGACCATGTCCAAGGAAAAGAAATGCAAAAAGGCAAAACAGTTGTTTGAGGAGGCCCTACAAATAGCAGAGAAAAGAAGAGAAGCTAAAGGCAAAGGAGATAAGGAAAGATATACCCATCTGGATGCAGAGTTCCAAAGAATAGCAAGGAGAGATTTTTAAAAAAGCCTTCTTCAATGATCAGTGTGAAGAAATAGAGGAAAACAATAGAATGGGAAAGTCTAGAGATATCTTCAAGAAAATTAGAGATACCAAGGGAACATTTCATGCAAAGATGGGCACAGTAAAGGACAGAAATGGTATGGACCTAACAGAAGCAGAGAGATTAAGAAAAGGTGGCCAGAATACACAGAGAACTATACCAAAAAGGTCTTAATGACCCAGATAACCACAATAGTGTGATCACTCACCTAGAGCCAGTCAATTCCAAGGGAAATCAACCCGAATATTCATTGGAAGGACTGATATTGAAGCTGAAACTCCAGTTTTCTGGACACCTGATGTGAAGAACTGACTCACTGGAAAAGCCCCTGATTTGAGAAATATTGAGGGCAGGAGGAGAAAGGGATGACAGAGGATGAGATGGTTGGATGGCATCACTCACTCAGTGTACATGAGTTTGCACAAATCCTGGGAGATAGTGAAGGACAGGGAAGCCTGGTGTGCTGCAGTCCAGCAACAAAGAGTCAGACATGGCTGAGAGACTGAACACCAATAATATTCTCAGCACAGCAGGGCCCAGGAAGGAAAATCTTGTTAACCAGTCAGAAGAAGAAGGTCTCCCTCTTTATGAGGGGGCTTCATCTTGGGGAGATTCCACACTGATACCTTCTCAGCCCAGTTTTGAACTGAGAAGGTTCAAACATATTTTTTGGTCAAGCATATTTTTTCAATATGTTTGACTTATTTAGGTGAAACATATTTTTTCCAAGATAGAGGCAAACTGGACAGAGAAACATAAGACTGGCTGTCCCTGAGTGAGTGATCCTATGTGTTCTTTAAATGACCATTCAGGATCTCAGGTATAATTTGAATGACTCTTCAACTGATTTCATACATCTTTTTTTTTTTTTCCAATAAGAGAGAAGCTGTAGCTTATAATCACTCAGCCTTTATGTGGTTTGGCTTCTCCTGTCTGATAGCAAGGCCAGAGTATGTTTTTTGTTTTCCACCCACTTTCTTGGCCTCTCAAATTCTGCCTTCATGATGGAAAGCCCAGTGATCTCAGGTGCACAAGAATATTCATGCTGTGTTGTGGAGGGACCAGGGGAAGCCAATTTGGTGATCCTGTTTGCACGTCAGAGGCAGAGCTGGACTGGCAGCCAGGCCCCGAGCCTTCAGGGTACTTCTCAGTCTTGGCGGTCAGTGCAGCTTCTTTGCTGCAAAGGAAAATGAGAAGACGCCTGTTCAGTCAGGGCTGGTCAGACTAACACTGCTCTGCTGCTCCTTCACATGAAGCACGTTGGGATAGAAAAGATGCTCCAGAAACAGCCCTTCATCTTCATTAGGGTCCTCATCTACTCATGTCTTACCTGCCTGCCAGACGCTGGAATAAAGAGGGGAAATGCCAAAATGCTGAAGCTTGTGGAAGGAGGAGAGGAGCTTGATCTGCAGGCAAAGTGCTTTTGCATGTGCTGAGTCACTTCAGTAGCGTCCAGCTCTGTGCGACCCCATGGACTGTAGCCTCCAGGCTCCTCTGTCCATAGGATTCTCCAGGCAAGAGTACTAGAGTGAGTGGCCATGCCCTCCTCCAGGGGATCGTCTCAACTCAGGGATCTAGCCCCCATTTCTTAGCTCTCCTGCATTGGCAGATGGGTTTTTTACTACTAGCACCACCTGGGAAACCCATGTGGACAATGTGTCTGGTGGTAATGAAAGGGCAAAGCCATCGCAACCTTTAGGTAAAAATAATAAAAAAGAATGAAAGGACCCCAAACAGAAACCTCTTCCCTTCCTCCAAAACCATTTTGATCATTCTCCTTCCAAATGCCCAGCCCTCACTAGCATACACACTCTCACAGGCTCTCGCACATACCTCCTGTCCACCCCTGGGCTCAGAATTTCACAGGGACAGGGATGGGGGAGGGAAAGAGGAAGAAGAAGAGGAAAGAAGGAGACAAAGGCCCTCCTCAGCTTCAGGTAGGGCCCACAACCCTGGAAAAGGGGAAACCCCACCCCACCCCCCTGTTTCTCCCTTCTCACACTCAAGAGTGCTTCTGACCCGGAAAGAACCGCAGACCACCTGCCTTCACCTCAGGTTACATGAGACTGTATCACACTGTTCCTGAAAGGTGTGGGCTGTGCCACTCGCTGCCCAAAAGCCAATAAACAGGCCTGGCTGGTAGAAAGGAATGTTTGCTTTATTTCAGACGCCAGCAACTGGTGGGGAAGGTGAGCATCTGTCCAAAGGCCACCCCCGCCTCCCCCCACCGCCCCCGCCACTACTGGCGACCAGTGGGGCAGGAGCTTTCATAGACAAAAGAGGCACGACATGCAGAAACAGTGCAGTCAGCTCCAACAGTCAGTCAGTGTTGGGGGCCAGCGGGAGGAACGCTGCCACGGCAAAGGTCATAAGGAAGGAAGCTTGGCATACGCAAAGGCATGATCAAGCCTCAGGAAACCCCCTGTTCCCGAGCATCTACCCCCAGAACCAGAGTATTTTATGGGGAGCTCTCCCTCATAACCATTTCTCTCAGAGGAGTTAACTTGCAGCTCCAGTTAATAAAAATTCCTGGGCGTGACAAGAGTGTTTCAACTTACGAACTCTGAAGGTTATCTAGCCTGCCTATATAGGTTTGCCTGGTTGCATGTGATTGTATACAACCCCCCAACTGTGAGAGACATGGGATGCTTTAAAACTTTCTAAATACAGACTCTTTTGAGAAGTTAGAAGATCATTAGCATAGTATTAGTGGGTTGATTAGGAATTATATTGGTGAAGGGTTTTTTCATTTGTCCTGCCAATAATTACTGCTAATTCCCTGCCCTAGGTGCGACAAGGGTGTCTCAGGTCAAACCTCTCTGCTGACAGACTAGCTTGTGTGACAACCTCTCAACCATAAACAGCACAGAGAGTTTGGAGTATTAGCATAGGACTTTTCTCATTTGATTGCTGCCAGGCCTCCATATCCTTAGGCACCTGGGAATATATTAATCAATGTATTTGGAATATAGAAAAGGAAATATAGTAGCTTTTGATGTTAGCACTACTAGACTTTTTGAATTAAT
>SJYF01001114.1:417098-427815 GCA_006410515.1 Procapra przewalskii | reverse complement strand
TCTTAGTTATTTTTTGTAATTTTATCTACTGTTTGTTATTTTGTATTTCCTTTATACCTGGATAAATATGTGGCCTGAAAATCTTTACTTTAAATTGAAGATGATAATCTGATATCTATGCACTGGGGAGATTTAAAATGCCTGTGTTGTTCTGTGCTTAGTCACTCAGTCCTCTCCAACTTTTTGTGACCCCATGGACTGTAGCCTACCAGGCTCCTATGTCCATGGGATTCTCCTGGCAAGAATACTGGAGTGGATCCTATGCCCTCCTCCGGGGAATCTTCTCCACCCAGGGATAGAACCCATGTCTCCTACATTGCAGGCAAATTCTTTGCCTTCTGAGCCACCAGGGAAGCCCATGAATACTGGAGTGGGGAGGCTATCGCTTCTCCAGGGCATCTTCTCAACCTAGGAATCGAACTGGGGTTGCTTGCATTGCAGGTGGGTTCTTTACCAGCTGAGCTACCAAGGAAGCCCTCAAAGTGTCTACCCCACCCCCCTACCTCTTGGCTGTGTTCCTTTGTTGAATATGTATGTTAGATGGTCTTTCCCTGTGTCAAGATTTGCCTGGGGAAATGGAACTTAGGAGGAGGTGGGTCTCCTGCATTGCAGGCGTCTGAGCTACCAGGGAATCCCAGGAATGCAGTAGCTGTGTGAAATTCAGGGATTTAACCTCTTAAGCAGGCTTCCTTCGTGGCTCAGAGGTTAAAGCGTCTGCCTGGAATGCAGGAGAACCACCAAATATACTCTCCATTCCTAAGAGAATTCCATAAGCCTTTTAGCTCTGACACAGCCCAGTGTTTCCTTGTTTGGTCTCTGGTCTGTATTAACCCCTGTCATCACCCTTCTCCCACAGGTGATTCTGCAATCGGCACTGGGACGTCTTTGCATTTCGGCCGCAAGGAGGACACTACCCCAAGCCTCTAAAGCTGGCAGGTCAAATACGAGAACCACAGAGACTCGGTTACTCCTCCAGGGAAGAGGTTTCTCAGGTTGTCAGGCACAACTGCCTCCCAGAAGCCCTTGTAAACAGTTAACCCATTTTGTTATATTAATCCTGCCACAGCGCTGAGGATGTGCCAGGGGTACAATCGCATCTGACAGAATATAGCTGCCAGAACCCTTGGTCTGGCAGTTTTAAGAGGAGACTCTGCTGATTAAAACCCTCCTTCTCAGGACAATCTCTAAGACGGCCACCTACATGCTTTGCCTGAGGGAGTCCCCAAGGGTCTATCCATCCTCCTTTTCCTTCCTTTGTTAGCTGTGAAGAAAGAGCTAAGATGAGTGAGTCAGATACAGAGAGAAATTATCACATGTATCAGTGTGTGTTCCCTTCTGAGAACAAACATAAGAAAAATTAACCTGTTGTTTGGCTATGCAAGTTATATTTTTAATCAGTTCCCTACAATGTGTTTTAGCTAAAAAGTAATAACTCATCATTAGGGTGCTACCCAAGGGTATTAAGCTACCATGGAAACAGCCTGTAATATGAGACAATCTTTCATTTTCCTTCAGAGGTAGCATTTCATCAGATGCCTTAACAGAACATTCAGCATTTGGATGGAAAAAGAAATATTTTGTATCTATACTTACATGTATGGGTGCATATATATACTGTCAGAAGGGGATATCTATATATCTAAATCTGTATCTATATGGCACAGTTAACAAGCTATCTCTAATAAAGCATCTGCCCATCAGATGCCATTCTCTAGACAAGCTCCTCTGTATCCTGTCTTCCTACAGCAAAGGGACAGTCCTCAAATGTCTGCCTTACCAAGTATGTAAGTCACTCAGTCATGTCTGACTCTTTGTGACCTTATGGACTGCAGCCTGTCAGGCTCCTCTGTCCGTGGGATTCTCCAGGCAAGAATGCTGGAGTGGGTTGCCATGCCCTCCTCCAGGGGATCTTCCTGACCCAGGGGTCGAATCTGGATCTCCTGCATTGCAGGCAGATTCTTTACCATTTGAGCCGGCAGGGAAGCCCTCTAAAATGATTAATGATTAAGACTAGCTCCACACCCAAGAACCCAACAGATGGAGGCTCGCCCCAACTTAAAATGGAAGGGAATGCAGAAGATGCAGGTCCCTCCCTGCCTCTGACCCTCCGGCATTTGGCAGCAGGAGCCCCAGATGGGTTGGCAGCTGGCGCCTGCAGCTAAGGTGTGGGCAGTGTGGTGTGAGCAGGGCCAGTGTCTTGCTCAGAGGCAGTGAACGCAGAGCAGCACAGACGTGGAGCTGATGGAAGCCCCATGATCCCATACAAGAGATTCATGAATTCAGGGTCTCCTTCAAGATGTTATCTTCTTGGTGATTCCCTGGTCAAGGGAGCAAAAACCGGATTTGCTAACCCACTTTGCAAGAGTTAACCTCAAGAAATTCTAGGCATTGTAGCAATTAACCCAATAGTGTAGCAATAAGACCAATATTGTCAGACTTCCAGCAGTCAGCTGGCAGAGTAGGAGAAAGGTCTTGCTCTTCTTTCAAATAATGCGTTCATCTATGTAATCTTGAGCTTGAAATAGATGAATTCAAAAATCTTCAATCAAAAAACATAAATGTGGGCAATCAGGTTCTTTCCCTGTGTGATGATACCCTGAGGGGTCAATGTGATCAAGCTCATTGTACGAGCTTGCATGCTTAGGCACTCAGTCATGTCCGATTCTGCGAGACCCTTTGGACTGTAGCCCGCCAGGCTCATCTGTCCATGGAATTTTTCTGGCAAGAATACTGGAGTGGGGTGCCATTTCCTCCTCCAAGGGAAGGGATCTTCCGGACCCAGGGATTGAACCCTCATCTCCTGTGTCTCCTGCATTGCAGGCAGATTTGTTAACACTGAGCTATCATGGAAAACCCCATCATAGTAGCTTAAGTAACCACAGTATTGAGCAGTGACCTCAGAATCAAAAGTTTGGATATTTTATTCCAACCCAATCAATTGTCCCCAAAACAGGGACAGATGCCTGTCCATGTCTCAAGGCATTAGCCTTAGATATAGTCTGTGATGATAGTTTATAAGCTTCCCAGCCCAGAGTCCTCTCTCCCTTTCTTTGAAGCCCCCGTATATCTGATCACTAGTATTCATTTGACCTTTATCAAATGTGCCACCACTGTGACAAGGGGAGGAGGTACAGGGGGAGATTAAGTGGTCAGAGAAAAATCTCTCTAAAGAAATGAATTTTTGAACAGAGCCTAAAAAAAGAGAGTCAGCAAGGCAAAAAATATGTCAGGAAGATATTCTGCTCTCTCTTTAGAAAGAAGATCTCTCTAAAGAGATGCCTGTCTTATGAGAGAGAGCAGAAAAGGCAAAGGTTTTGAGGTGGGGGTAATCTCAGTTCCCAAGGAAACAAAGTCAGCGCAGCTAGACGGAGGTGGGTGAGGGAAAGAGTGAAATGTGGGTCTGCTTGTACAGGGCCCTGGGGTCTTCCATCAATGGGCTAGATTTGTTCTAAATGGAAGCATTTTGGGGGGGGAGGGGTTATTAAGTAAGAGAAAGGCTGATCTGATTTACTTTTCTAAAAGGTCTCATTAAATGCTGGAAGTGACCCCTGCTCGGGACTCACTGCCGTCCTCTCTTAGATCCCTTGCACACTGTCTCTGCTTCTTAAGTCCTGGCCATACCAAGTGGTCAGCAGATCCTAGAGACAGAAACCAAGATCAACTGCAGAATTAAAAAGCACCGCTTCTATCCATTGCTTGTTGCGTTGCCAAGATAATGAAACAGTAATACATAGGACTGATGTTGAAGCTGAGACTCCAATACTTTGGCCACCTGATGCGGAGAGCTGGCTCATTTGAAAAGACCCTGATGCTAGGAAAGATTGAGGGCAGGAGGAGAAGGGGACCACAGAGAATAAGATGGCTGGATGGCATCACTGACACAATGGGCATGGGTTTGGGTGGACTCTGGGAGGTGGCGATGGACAGGGAGTCCTGGTGTGCTGCGATTCATGGGGTCGCAAAGAGTCGGACATGACTGAGCCACTGAACTGAATACATAGTATATATCTTACAAGGTATATGCCTTACAAAATAAACCTACCTCAGCCTTCCTTCTAAAACAATTTTCTTAATTTTGCACTTAAAGAAACATTTCTGCTATAATTGCCAATGCTTTTTGCTTCTTAATATAATGTACTTTATAATTAAGAAAGTATATCAAACATAAAAAGACATTAGATCAAAACATGCATGCCATCTGAGCTTACTTGGAATGGAAACAATTTTAATTGATGCAATTTGCAGCCATTTAAATATTTCATATTTGGTTATTAACACTGCAGGGAGAGAGCGGGTCTTCATGCTGATAGACCAACAGAAAAGGAAATGCTAGCTTTGTAACTTTCATTTTCTCAAGGCTAATTTGGCTTGGAGTTCACCGGGACTTGTGTAGGTTAGTGAACATCCTTAAAGAGCAGAGGACACAAAAATGATTTTTCATATTTAAACCCAACTATTAGCATCAGGAAAGAGCTAGAGCTTTGTTAAGGTAAAGCTGCTTCTGTCTTAGTACTATGTGAAAAATCTTTCCAATAGAGTCCCGACGTTTAGTGCTTGGATTTTATGATACGCACCATAGGAGATGTGGGTGAATATATTCAATCAGCTGTTTAATTAGAGGACCCCAACCAGTAAAGAGAGGGCTTGTTGAGCTAAGCATTTTATGATTTCATTTTCTTGTTTCCAGCTCACAGTGGAGTCGGAGGTGCTTTCTGATTTGCATCTGTCTAAATTTTGCCTTTGGGGAATAAAAGAGAAAGGCAGAAGAGGAATAAAGGAGGAGGGGAAATGAATTGCTTTTTCACAACCACTATGGATGACTGTTGTTTTTTAATAGTTCAGACAAGAGCGGGAGAGGTTCTGGCTCGATATTGGGCAGGACTTTCTGTGTGCCACAAACAGTCCGGAGGGCTGTGGGATCTTCCTGGGCAATCTTGACAATGCCTCTGTCCCTCTCTCTCTACATGGAAAGGTTAAAGATCAGGAAGTGGACAAGAAGACCATTCAGACTCGTTATATAGGAATTTTCAAAAAACCACCGTGTAGAAACAATATTTGCCAGGCTTGCAAAATTTGCTTGAGCCCCATGTCCATTTATCTTTTCTTACAGCCCCTTTCTCACTAGGAGGAAAAGCAAGCAGCTGCCTGCAACAGAAGCAGACAGAACTTCCTTATAAACACAGATCCTCGTCAAAGCTGGAATGAAACGGAGAGCTAAGTCAGGTCCTGTGCATATAAGTGCTTTTGTTTCATGGCTGTCCAGGTCATTGGATCCTCAAAGATCTAACGTCTAGTTTGTTCTAGCCCCAACTGGTCAGAGTAGAGAAAAGCTCCCAGCATAGTGAAGCCTCTGCTCATGACTTCTGCCTAGAATCCCAGTGGACTTGGAGCCCCAGGCATTCTGCAGAAATGATATTCTCAATGCCTTTCTTCCAAATCCCATGGCTGACGGTTTCAGGGGAGAAGTCAGGAGAAATACTTTGGGTTTTCTAGCAGAAGACAGTAGTTGTGTCTGGAACAAAAATGAAAAGATAGTCTATGGAAGATAATTTCTTGCACCAGCTCAGTGAATCCCCGAGGAGCAAGCAGACACCCCCACACCCCACCTTAATGTTTTCCAGCTTGCTCATAAGCCAAGGGCACATCTAATTCCAGCCCCTCTCCTGGTGTTCACTCCAGTTTACCCAGTTAAGTAATGGTTGAAACTTTGGGGGATAAGCCGCCCATCACTGGTGCCAGAGATGATACGGGCCAGCTTTGAGCATAGGAGGTTGACAGGACCTGTGCCTGGCGGGGGTGGGGGTGGGGTCCTACATGTTCTATTCCTACATCTGGACTTCTTTTGAGGAACAGTTGGAGGTTGCAATTTACTAAAGTTTTTTCCCCCTCAATATCTTATTTAATTAAAGCTCTAAGGACATTATTTTTACTTTTTAAATAGTAAACTGTTTCCCATTTATTTCACACACAATTTCCTATATGTTATTTTTCCATCTCTATTTCGGGAATATATGAAAATTCTCATTTTATCTTAGTCAATGTGCTGAACTGGAGTCATTCATTTATTTACTCACTTTTTTGGAGCTGCCTAGAATCACTGCAAATGTTGTGGAATGCTCTCAGAGGGGAGTGGTCTAGAGGCAGGTGGGACTTCCAGGGACTTCCTGGTCTCATGACCACTCCCCCATCCCCCACTCCTGCCCACACACACACATGCACATTCACACACCAGGGACAATCAGAGCCTGGACTTTTACAGGATCATTGCTGGAGGGCAAGTGAAAAAAGAACCAGAATGATTGGATGGTGGCTTGTTAGGTAACCCCAAGGGGCAAACATTGGACTAAGAATCTTTTCTAAGGCTGAAGGTACTTATCGAACACTTCCTGACTTTTATCTAGACCCAGTGTGTGTGTGTGTGTGTGTGTGTGTGTGTGTGTGTGTGTGTGTGTGTGTGCGTGCACACGCTTAGTCGCTCAGTCATGTCCAACTCCTGGCAACCCCATGGACTGTAGCACACCAGGCTCCTCTGTCCTTGGGAATCTCCAGGGGAAAATACTGGAGTGGGTTGCCATTTTCTCCAGGGGATCTTCCCGACCCAGGGATCAAACCTGTGTCTCCCGTGTCTCCTACCTTGCAGGCAGATTTTTTTACCCGCTGAGCCACTGGGGAAGCCCCTCCTCCATAGTATGTCGCTCCAAAGCCACGATAAAGAAGCAAGTTCTATGTATTCCTGGGAACTCTGTCCCTCCTGTGGTCTGGGGTTTGACAAGATGGGCCATTGCCAGAGACTCTCACAGCTTACGCTCATCTTGCAGTTTAACTCAGTTCCCTTTACCCTGACCCAACGAGATGGTGGCAGGTACAAGGCACTGTGCTGGTGAGAGACTCAGAGAAGACCCTTGCAAGATCCTATGCAAGTCTGGGACATGATAAAAAACGGCAACTCACTCCAGTGTTCTTGCCTGGAAAATTCCATGGATAGAGGAACCTGGTGGGCTATAGTCCATGGGATGCAAAGAGTCATACATGACTGAGCACAAGATACAGGAGGGGAAGGGAGGGGCTATGAAATTATAGAAGGCATACTCAGTCGTGTATCTTCTTATTTTATCCTCATGCGTTGCCTGTGACATCACTGCACACCATTCTACAGATAAAGAAAAGGAGAGGCAGAGAATCTAACCCTCCCAAGGTACATGCCTATGAAGTTTCAGAAGTCATTTGAATCTGCGTCTATCTGATCAGCGCTTAAGTTCATCACCTCGGCTACCTGAGTCACTGAGCTACACCCCTGCTGGGCCGGAATAGTGGAAGGTGACCTCAAGGGAGTCCACCCAGAGCTATGGGTGGAGGGTTCTGGAAGTTGCCTTAATCAGGATAGGTTATGACATTCCTTGGTAACAAACTCTCAAGAGCTTAATACAACTAAGGTTTATTTTTGGTTCGTGCAAAGTTAGATGCCAGCCAGGTGACTCTGCAGGGGATCTGTCTGTGATGATCTATCTGGTGTTTCTGTCATCTCAGCCTGCAGCCTCCCACTCTGGGAAAAAGAAGAAACACAGAAAACTCACACCCACTCTCGACTGTCTCCGGAAATGACTCGCTTCACTTCTGCTCAGAGTCCACGGGTGTGACTAACTACACGGCCCCGCACAGCTGTCAGGAGTGATGGCAAGTGTTCTGATGTGCCCAGGAAGACGAGGAGGAAAGGACGAGGTGACGGCCAGCAAGTCTGCTCCCTTCTGCTTGGCTTGGAGTGGCCTGGGGCCTGGGAGACACTGGGGCTGCTCCCTTTCCTCCCTTTTCTGGGTCACAGATACACTCAGTCACTGTTGCCAAGGAGCACACTCGCTCTCAGCACCTTATGGGTACCAGCCAAGTGAAACTGGGAGTTAACCTAATAATCTAAATAATAAAGACCAAAGATTTGATACTTTCACTGACACAATCAGAGAATTGAGGCAAAGTAGTAAACATTCAGTTTCCTGGATTACTATTTAAATCAGACACTTCTCTTCATTAGTATAGCCTGGCCTCTCCATCAGCCAAAATAGTTCACCTATTCAGTCAACCCTCCGAGACCACCCACTCTTGTACCAGACGCTAGGACTGCAAGCTGGATTGGACATGGATGTTGTGTTCATGGCCCCTGCCATATACTGGAGAAGATATGATGAATATATAAAGAGCTACCAACGAGGAGACCATGAGAGGTACCAGGAGGTCCAGCTGTAACAGGATGGCCATCCTGGGCGTGCTGGTCTAGGCAGCGTGCCCACAGCTGATTGGACCAGGGATGGAGACCCGACCTGAAGACTGCAAGTGCTGTGAATCACAGCCCAGCTAGAAAACAGGAGCAGGGCCAGGGAGAAGGTGCCCTTGGCAGTTTGGAGTTCGGAACCTCAGAGATGGGCTAGCAGGAGGGCATGCCCAGGGGAGCTGGAATCACCACTGTGGTCCACGGGCACCTGGAAGTTAGAAGCCGGGAGCAAGGGCTAGAGGCTGAGAGAGAAGCAGACACTGCAAGAGAGGTCTGCTTCCCCCTGAAATTCAGCAAATGCACCTCGGTCTTTGTTCCCAAGGGACAAGCTGTCTTGCTGTCTGCTTTCCCGGAAGAGCACAACACACAGGTCATGAGCCCAGGCTCTGAGGTTGGACAGGCCCAAGTTCACATCTTAGCTTGGCACAGCGCTGGCTGTGACTGCACTCGCCTGACCTGTCTATGCCTCTGGCCCCTCATCTGTAAAATCATCACACAGCCTGTGACGATTAAACAAAGTAATACGTGGCACATAGAAAGCAGCACCAGACTGTTTCCAGCATCACTGTCATTTCCATGCGCTTTCCCATCACCCCACATCCGTCTTTGTAAAAACATGCCCTCTTCCCCTGGCTCTCTTCTGGGGGGAACTGAAGGAGTCTTTGTGTCTTGTGACCCAAAGATCCTCAAGCAGCCCTTTGGTTTGGATTGCAAGAGTTTCTGAGGAGGGTGGGTTGCAGGGGAATCTGAGTTTCACATTCAGGTCCTGATCTTACCAGTTGTGGACATTTTTGTAAATTCTTAAGCTTTTCATGAGTTAGAGCACCAGGTAGACAGGTGATCTGAAAGATTTCTTCCAGGTTTAGCATTCTGTGACGCTAAACAAACTTCCGTCAGTCTATTATCTCTGTTGCATGCTAAAAAAGACTTCTTACAGGGATATTTTGAAAACCCAGCAGTGTAAGGAGTGACAAGACTGTTATAGAGCCCTTAATCATTTACAAATAATCTTATATATGTTTGATCACATCGAACTGAGGTTCAACAACTCTACAAAGGAAGGAAGAAAGATACTCTTCTCATCTTTATTTTCCTGATCAAAAAAATAAGGGTTCACACAATGTCTGTGATGTTTCAAAAGTCACAGGTTAAGATGTAACAAACTGTTAGCTTGAAATCCCAGTTTTCTGATTCCTATACGTACTCATTCACTAGGCTCTGCTCTCCTGCCTCCCAGTCTGCAAACTCAGACTGTGCCTGAGGCCCTGGGGCTGCTAGACAGGCAGAAAGAGTGGGCAGTGCTTTGGGGGCTTCGGGATGCCAATAGAGGTGTTGTTTTTTTTTAAAATATTTATTTATTTGATGCATCAGGTCAAAGATAATTTGCAGCATGCCAGATCTTCATTGCAACATGCAAGACCTTTACTGGGGAGCAGGAGCTCTCTAGTTGTGGCGCGTCAGCTCAGTAGCTGTGGTGCTTGGGCTCCAGAGAGCAAGGGCTCAGCAGTTGTGGCTTTGTTGCTCCGTGGAATATGGGTTCTTAGTTCCCTGACCAGAAATCGAACTCGAGTCCCCGGCAGTCGAAGTGTGGCGTCTTAACCTCTGGACTTCCAAGGAAGCCCCTAGACACACTGTTAATGGGGATTTCATGCACAGTGAAGAGTCGCATGGAAGAGGGCATCTGCTTTTTTGGTTGGGGGGGTGTTCCTCTTCAACCACACAAGGCAAGCCTATTGCACCTGTTTCCAGAAAGACCAGGCAGAGAAAAGCAGGGGAGGGGACGAGAGGGGGAAGGAAGGAGTAGGGGAAAGGTGGAGTGAGGGAGGAGGACAGAGGAGGCAACGGGGGTGACCAAAAAAAAAAAAAAAANNNAAAAAAAAAAAAAAAAAAAGCCCAGGATGCAGCCATGATGGCTGGTTAATGTTTCACAACTGTCTTCCAAAAAGCAACACTCACACACACACTGGCCCGGATGCTTAGCATCTGCTCATCTCTGTGGCGACAGCTCTCCCACCACCGCCAAGCCCAAACCAGCACTCTGCAGCCACCGACTCTGCAGCCGGGCAGAGGCGGACAGGGGCACAGGCCACACGGCCCCGCCTCACGGGGTCCACTGCCCCGCAGGACACGGACAACAGCAAAATAAGGAAAGGAAGAATTCTGAGCATTTGAGGTGGCCTTTTAATATAGGTCATTAATCGTGAGTTTACGTGAGTCTGTCTTTAATCAAGGCCATGTTAAACAACAGGCTCACAAAATCCCTGCAAATTTAATGATCCCCTCTCACAAGCTGATGAATGCCGTCCCCAGCCCAGCAGCAGGGCAAGATATGTGTCCGCATCCTTGCTGTGACAGGCACAGAGTCAGTCCTTGCCTCTTCCCGTCCAGCCGCAGCGGTGGGATTAATGAAGTGGCAGTTACAGAGATATGACCCTGTCCATCCTCCTCCCCGCC
>SJYF01001114.1:377505-397244 GCA_006410515.1 Procapra przewalskii | reverse complement strand
TTTGGATTTCTTTGGAAGGAATGATGCTAAAGCTGAAACTCCAGTACTTTGGCGACCTGATGCGAAGAGTTGGTTCATTGGAAAAGACTCTGATGCTGGGAGGGATTGGGGGCAGGAGGAGAAGGGGATGACAGAGGATGAGATGACTGGATGGCATCACGGACTCGATGAATGTGAGTCTGAGTGAACTCCGGGAGATGATGGTGGACAAGGAGGCCTGGCGTGCTGCTATTCATGGGGTCACAAGGAGTCGGACATGACTGAGCAACTGAACTGTACTGAACTGAACTGAATCTGTCCTGAATGACTTTTGCTTGTTTTAAACTGAGTTCCTTGGAAAAACAGATTCTGCCTAGGGATTTGTATAAAAGGAGTTTACAGGGGAGTATCCTTAATTTGGGCAGTTCTGGGGGACTGAGGAAAGCAGAACTGTGGAGAGGGAAGAACTCATCCCCAGTGCGGTCACAAGAGGCCCAGCCGATCCTTGGGGACCTAGGTGAACTTTCAGCGCAGTCCTGCCTTGGGACCACGGGTTCAGTGTTTTATTGCCATGCTGATCAAGCAGTGTTGGGAGGTGGCATGACCTTGGCAAAACAGTCTGGCCATCAGCCTCCATCTGCCCAACAGATCAGGAGACGGATGAGCACCTCAGTCCTTACGAGAGGTGTGGGCACCAGAACATTCGTGACACTGCTCGGTTCTGACGTGGCCTGGCCCACAGTGCTGATCAGCGCTGGCTCCCCTAAAGGAGGAGTGAAGAGAGTCAAAGCGTGTGGGCAAACCATTTGACTTCCACCCTGCGCTTCTTCCCGCTGACTGTATTGCTCGGACCAGGCTTTGTCTTCTTTCAAAGGGTTTCTCCTTCCACGGCAAGTGGGTCTTCCTTCTTAAACGCCGAGCAAGCGGCAGATGTTCTGAGACAGCAGAGGCACAGGCTCAGAGCTGAAGGGACTATGACCGGGAAAGAGATACACAGCTACGACTGCCTGGAAGGCCAGCCACACTGCGCTTCCTCCTCCTCGGCCACTCAGGATCTCCCACGTCATTGCTGGAAAAGTAGAAAAGATATCTAGAGGCGTCACGACAGTACTGAGAAACTGATCAACTGTTTTGAGATAGTTGGACCCTGATAAGGATTTTGCATGAGGTAGATGCTTTGATTCCTTTTTCTGACAGTGATCAGTGAGAAATCATAGCGGAAGAAAATGATGTCATTCTTCATCCTGTATCAAACTGTACATGGCTTAGTGACTTTTGAGGAAGAAAAAAAGCTAGTCCATAATGGTAAATTACTCTGAGTGCCATAGAGAAATCTGAGAGTCCGAGGTGTGAAGGATTCTTGAGTGATATAATTCCAACCTTGACATTTGAGCAAATGGCTTCTCAGAGAGGGGGCTGGAGAGGGAAACTTCTGAGACTCACAGGGGAAAGGTGAGACTCAGGTAGTCTGAAAAAGCGTACTGTGCTTTGTCCCCATAAGGTTTTATACAAAATTCTTTTCTGTTGCAGATACACAAAAAATAGCTTGAGGGAATGTTTTAGAGGATGAAGTTTGGGGAAAAAAATAAAAGAACAACTGAGAAATAGCTTTCGGGAAAAATGGCTGTCTGATGTCAGAATTACTTCTCAGAGGTTTATATATCTAACAGCTATATTTGGCTTAAAATTACACACTTTTTTTTTTTTTTACACAAAGCCTTAAGTTAAGGAATGGAGTTACCCCCTGCTAGAAATGAGAGTTCCAACCACTGATGGGGAACCTCTGAAAACTAAGGAAGACAAAATGCTAACAGGCTCTGAAAAGTGTTTGAAGCTTGCTCTCAAATTAAAATCACCGGGATTTTTTGACAGCTCTCATTGGATATGAATGGATCACTGAAGATGACGACTTGTCATGTCTGAGACTCCAGTGATGTCCAAGCTTTCCTTTCAAGCCTAGAGTAAAGAGTTGAGCAAACAGCGCCTTTCAGAAGGACAGGCTGGTTCCCCCAGGTAGGTAAGGAGATAGTTTCCCCGTCCTTCCTCAGACAGGTATCTGATGTTTCTGTGACTCAGTCAGTTTCACCCAGGATATCAGTTGCTCTGACTAACAGCCCCAACAATGCCAGAGCTCACGTTCCTGTGAGCTGCGTGGTGAAGGCAATCTGCAGATGAAAGCAAATTTACTTAGATTTCAGCAGCAGCATTTCTCAAGTTTTGTCAGATTAGAATAGGAATATAGTCTGTTTCTGTGGTATCAGGAGCAAGAAGTGTGGCTTTTAGGAGCAATTAATGGTCTACAGGTTAATACTTTGCTTATGGAAAAGGAACGCTAAAATAACTTCCATTATTGTTTATTTATTCAATGAATATGAATATAAATACATATAATATTTATAAATTACATGTATTAAATTTATATGAACTATACGTATTGAATATATGTAAAATCTCTTAATAAAATGTTTCTCCACTTACTAAATGCTTCTTGTTAATTTTTGGCAAAACTACCCAAATGAGTTTAATGCTACAAAATGCACGTTAAGATATTCATAACCACATTTAATATCCCAGGTTTTTTTTCCAAAAGGTAGGCTAATAAGTTGCCAGGTTCATGTCATGGCCTAAAGCAGGGGTCAGCATTTATAGCCTGCAGTCCCCCTTCTGTTCTTGCACGGCCTGTGTACATTTTGCAATGGTTGAAGAAAAACCAAAGAACAATAATAGTTCATGACATAAGACAACGGGTATGAAATGCAAGTTTCAGCTCTCATACATACACTTTTCTTGGACACAGCCACACCATTTCTTTATAGACTATAGACTATCTTTGGCTGCCTTCCTGTTGAAAGAACAGAGCTGAGCAGTTGTAACACAGACCATTACTGCTCAAAAGCCAAAGCAACTTACTCTGACTCTACAGAAAAAAAATTGTCAACCCTGGCTTAGAACATTTCTCTATTTGTTGCTAGCTGTTTTACGGATGACTGACAGTTAGGCTTCCCAGGTGCCACAAGTGGTAAAGAATCTGCCTGCCATTGCTGGAGATAGAAGAGACATGATTTCAATCCCTGGGTTGGGAAGATCCCCTGCAGAAGAAAATGGCAAACCACTCCAGTTTTCTTGCCTGGAGAATCCCCATGGACAGAGAGGCCTAGTGGTTACAGACCATGGGGTTGCAAAGAATTGGACACGATGGAAGCGACTTAGCATGCATGCACAGAGCACAGTTAGGTTACTGCTCTGCCAGAGATGAGAGGGTTGCAGTCACAGGGATCTTGCCGAGTGGCCGCTGGAGAGTACCTCTGTTAATATAACTCAGGTCTACCTAATCCACACAACACACTTCTTAGGGTAAATAGCATTTTGCTGATCACCTTTTACATTTTTCATTATTGTTTAATTTTTTAAAATTAATTAATTCATTTCACTTTTGGTTGCATGGAGTCTTGGTCGCTGTGTGGGCTTTCTCTGCTTGGGGCCAGGAGGGGCTATTCTTCACTTGCGGTGCATGGGCTTCTCGACGCCTTTGCTTCTCCAGTTGCAGAGAACAGGTTCTAGACATACAGGCTTCCGTAGCTACAGTACACTTTCTCAGTAGTTGCGGCACATGGGCTTAGTTGCCCGCAGCATGGAGAAAGCAAAGAAATAGAGAAAAGCAGTAGAATGGGAAAGACTAAGATCTTTTCAAGAAAATTAGCGATATCAAGGGAATATTTCATCAAAGACGGGCACAATAAAGGACAAAAATGATATGGACCTAACAGAAGCAGAAGGTATTAAGCCACGATGGTGTGGCCACTCAGCTAGAGCCAGTGCATGTCAAGTTGAGTGGGCCCTAGAAGGCAATACTGCAAACGAACCTAGTGGAAGTAAAGGAATTCCAGCTGAGCTATTTCAGATCCTAAAAGATGATGCTATTAAAGTGCTGCACTCAATATGCCAGCAAATTTGGAAAACTCAGCAGTGGCCCCAGGACTGGAAAAGGTCAAATTTCATTCCAATGCCAAAGAAGTGAAATGCCAAAGAATGGTCAAACTACCACACAACTGCACTCATTTCACTCATTTCATAGCAAGGTAATGCTCAAAATCCTTCAAGCTAGGCTTCAGTAGTATGCAAATCGAAAACTTCTGGATGTACAAGCTGGATATAGCAAAGGCCAAGGAACCATAGATCAAATTGCCAACATCCATTGGATCACTGAAAAAGCAAGGGAATTCCAGAAAAGCATCTATTTCTGCTTCTTTAACTATGCTAGCCTTTGACTGTGTGGATTGCAAAAACCTGTGGGGCGTTCTTAAAAATATGGGAATATCAGACCACCTTACCTGCCTCCTGAGAAACCTGTATGCAGGTCAAGAAGCAACAGTAAGAACCAAACACGAAAATGTGGACTGGCTCAAAATTAGGAAAAGGTTACAACAAGGCTGTATATTATCACCCTGCTTATTTAACTTCCATACAGAGTACATAGTGGGAAATGCTGAGCTGAATGGATCACAAGCTGGAGTCAAGATTGCCAGAGAAAATGTCAATAACCTCAGATATGCAGAAGACACAACCCAAATGGCAGAAATCAAAGAGGAACTAAAGAGCCTCATGATGAATGTGAAAGAGGAGAGTGAAAAAGTTGGCTTAGAATGCAACATTAAAAAAATGAAGATCATGGCATCCAGTCCCATCACTTCATGGCAAATAGATGGGAAAAAAATGGAAACAGTGACAAACTTTATTTTCTTGGGCTGCAAAATCACTACAGATGGTGACTTCAGCCTTGAAATTAAAAGACACTTGCTCCTTGGAAGAAAAGCTATGACAAACCTAGGCAGTGTATTAAAAAGCAGAGACATCACTTTGCCAACAAAGGTCAATATAGTCAAAGCAATGATTTTCCCAATAATCATGTACGGTTGGGAGAGTTGGACCATAAAGAAGGCTAAGCTTTGAAGAACTGTTGCTTTCAATTTGTGGTGCTGGAGAAGACTCTTGAGAGTCCCTTAGACAGTGATGAGATCAAACCAGTTAATCCTAAAGGAAATTGACCCTGAATATTCATTGGAAGGACTGATGTTGAAGCTGAAGCTCCAAAACTTTGGCCACTGGATGCGAAGAGGCAACTCATGGGAAAAAAATCCCTGATACTGGGAAAGACTGAGGGCAGGAGAAGAAGGGGGTAACAGAGGATGAGATGGTTGGATGGCATCATCAACTCAGTGAACATGAGTTTGAGCAAACTCTGGGAGATGGTAAAGGTCAGAGAAGCATGGTATGCTGCAGTCCATGGGACCACAAAGAGTCTGATATGACTGAGTAACTGAACAACAATATATGCAATCTCCCCAGGCCTAGAATCAAACCCATATCCCTTGCATTAGCAGGTGGATTCTTATCCATTGTGCCACCAGGGAAGTCCTGCTAATCACAGTTAGTCATGCTGTTTATAACAAAAACTGTTGAATTCTCTTGAGAAGACTCCTCACCACAATTTCTTTTTTAGGACAATTGGAATAGTATATAACAGATTTGTTTAAAGTAATATTGTAACTACTATCAGCAGAAAAAAATGCTTTCTTCTAACTGTTAAAAATTATCCTTCAAATCATAAGTTAGTTGTAGAAAACAAAACAAGGAATGATGCTAACCTGTGTTCCATTTAAATGTAAGATATTGTTGAGTCTAACAGACAGGAAAGACCTTTAGTTAATGGAAAGGGCAGTAATGATTTTATCACATAAACTCAAAAAAGGTGCAAAACTCTAAATGACAAAATTAAAATGTATCTTATTTTTCATTTTAACTCTGTAATGTTAGTGGGAAGGAGATTACTGGAAGGAGGAGGACAAAGGCCCTCAACCAGGGCAAGGAACTGTCAAAGAGCGAATGAAAGATTTCTTTCTTTTAATGCTTTGAAAAAAAAAACTTAAATATACTCAAATGGTGAGTTCAATTGAACTTTTTATTTTGAGAATACTGCAGATTTATATCCAGTTGTAAGAAATAATACAGAAAGATCATATGCATTCTTCACCCATTTTTCCCAAATGGTTATTGTTTAGTTGCTAAACCATGTCTGACTCTTTTGCTACCCCATGGAGCCTGCCAGGCTCCTCTGTTCATGGGATTTCCCAGGCAAGAATACTGGAGTGGGTCGCCACTTCCTTCTCCAGAGGTTCTTCCCAACCCAAGGATCAAACCCACATTCCTCCCCTATTCTCCAATGATAACATCTTAAAAAGCCATGGAATATCACAACTAGGGTATTAATACTAACACAGTTGGCTACTCTTATTCAGATTTCCCATTTTACTTGCATGCGTTGGTTTCTATGTAGCTTTATCACATGTAGGCTTGTGTATCTAGCACCATAGGTAAGATACACAGCAGTTCAGTTGCCGCATAGCTCCCTCCCATTGCCAGGTTATAATCACACCCACCTTTGATCATACACATCTTCCTACCACCCTATCGCCCACATCCCTAACCCGTGACAAACACTATTCTGGTCTCCATTTCTAGAATTTTGTCCTTTAAAGAATGTTATATTAGTGGCATCATGCAGTATGTAACCTTGTGAGATTGTTTTTGTCACTCTGCATACTTCTCTAGAGATTCAGCCACATTGTTGTGTATATCCATAGTTCTTTCTTTTTAACTATTGAGTAGTATTCAACTAGGATGGGTTTTAAAATTTTTTATTTTAAGTTGGAGTATAGTTGATTTACAACATTATGTTAGTTTCAGGTGTACAACAAAGTGATTAATTTATATATATGTATATATATATATATATATATATATGCATATCTATTCTGTTCCAAATTCTTTTCCCATTTAGGCCATTACATTTAGGCCATTACAGTATATCAATAGCGTTCCCTATGCTTGCCATACAGTAGGTCCTTGTTCGTTGTCTATTTTGTATATAGTAATGTATATATGTCAATCCCAAACTCCTAATTTACACCCTCCCACACACACCACCTTTCCCCTTTGGTAACCATATTTGTTTTCGAAGTCTGTGAGTCTGTTTTTGTTTTGTAAATAAGTCCATTTGTATAATTTTTTTAGATTTCATATATAAGGGGTATCATATGACATTTATCTTCCTCTGACTTACTTCACTTAGTGTGATAGTCTCCATCCACGTCGCAGAAAATGGCACTATCTCATTCTTTTCTATGGCTCAGGAGTATTCCTTGGTCTCTATGTACCACATCTTCTTTATCCATTCATCTGCTGATGGACATTTAGGTTGCTTCCATGTCTTGACTATTGTAAACAGTGCTGCAGTGAACATAGGGGTGCATGCATATTTTCAGGTTATGGTTTTCTTCAGCTAAATGCCCAAAAATGGGATTGCTGGGTCATATGGTAGCTCTGTTTTTAAAATCCACTCCCCTAATTTGTTCTTTTTTTCAGTTTACTTTTTCATTTCCTTTTAACATAATTATTGATAGAACTGACACTTCATCATTTATTTCCCATTTATTTCCTCTAAAGCTCATTTTTCTGTTTCTCTTTCCTAAAGCTCTTGTATGCTTTGGATATTTTTAAGGATTTCATTTTGCTTCATTCATAGTGTCTTTAAGCCTAACTCTTTGTGTGGATTTCTTAGTGGCTTCTCTGGATATTTTAATATGCATGTGGAGCTAGTGTCTACTAGTCTACCAGTGTCAGGACTTCATCACTCTGAGTGAAGGACAACAATCCTGCTTCTAGTAAGCACACTTACCTACCCCACTTTTAATATCATTGCTGTTAGTATCAGATGGTGTTAGAATGTTTGCTTCAGCCATCACAAATGGTTTGAAAACTCAAGAAGAGAAGGATAGTCTGGTGTATGCCCCCCGTTTGTGTCCTTTTCATTGTTTTTTTCTTCCTTCTTCATGCTCCAAGATTTCTTCTTTCACCACTTCTTGTGTTTGATGAACTTTCATTAGCCATTGTCCAATCAGTTCAGTTAAGTTCAGTCGCTCAGTCGTGTCCCACTCTGCAACCCCAAGAACCGCAGCACGCCAGGCCTCCCTGTCCATCACCAGCTCCCAGAGTCAACCTAAACCCATGTCCATTGAGTCAGTGATGCCACCCAGCCATCTCATCCTCTGTCATCCCCTTCTGCTCCTGCCCTCAATCTTTCCCAGTATCAGGGTCTTTTCCAATGAGTCAGCTCTTAGCATCAGATGGCCAAAGTACTGGAGTTTCAGCTTCAATATTGTCCAATAGTGGGTAACTGACAAATTCTTTCCATTTTTTTTATCTGAGAATATATTTATTTTCCATTTATTCCTGAAGAATAGTTTGACGAGATATAGAATTTGTGTTTCATTACTTGGAACGAAGTTTGTCCCCATGGTTTCAAATGGGAAATTCACTGTCTCTTGAACGGAATCTTTTCTATGGGCTTGCATTATTTCCCTCTGGCTGCTTTCAAGGCTTTTTTCCTTGCCAGAATTTTAATTACGATGTTTCCCCCCAGTGGATGTCTCTGGGTTTGTCACATTTGGGGTTTTACCAGTTTCTTGATTCTTCAGGTTCACACTTTTCACCAAATTGAAAAAAGTTTTCTTTGAAAACTATTATTTCTGTGAATACTTTTCCACTCACACCACTCTCTTCTCTCTTCCTAGGAAACCGGTGATATGCATGTTGACGCTTTGCTTTCGTCCCACATGTTCCTGGGAATCTCTTTACTTTTTTTTTTCCAGTTTATTTTCTCTCTATTGTTCAGATTGAATAAACACTATTGGTCTGTCCTCAAATACAGTAATCCCATCTTCCCTCACCTCTACTGTTGAGTCTGTCCAATGAATTCTAAAAACCTCTTACTATATTTTTCAGTTGTGCAATTTACATTTTTTTTTTTAATATACATGGCGCCAGTAGTAAAGAATCTGCCTGCAATGCAGGAGACCTGAGTTCGATCCCTGGGTTGGGAAGATCCTCTGAAGAAGTGAAAGGCTACCCACTCCAGTGCTCTTGCCTGGAGAATTTCATGGACAGAGGAGCCTGGTGGGCTACAGTCCATGGAGTCACAAAGAGTCAGGAACGACTGAATGACTAACACTTTCACTTTTCACCTTCTATTTCTTCACTGAGACTTCTTTTTTTTTCATTTGTTTCAAGAGAATTTGCAATTGCTGTGGAAGCATTTTTATGATAGCTGCCTTTTAATCCCAACATCTGATTCACCTTGGTGTTGGTATCTGTTGACTGGCTTTTCTCAATCAAGTTGCGACTTCCTCGTTTTTATTCTGATGGGTGATTTTTTATTGTATCCTTGTCATTGGGCTATTATGTTAGGAGATGCTGAGTCCTACTGAAACATTTCATTTTAGGATGCAGTCACCCTGTGTGAGTTTAGCACACAATTTCTGACCTGTTTCATAGGCGGTGATGTATTTTGGTCTGAGATGGCTCCCACTTTCCCTGCTATTACTACTTGAGGCTATGGAAGGAGCTTCCTCAACAGCAATCCATTTGGTGTCTCTGGGTAGGGGAATGGATTTTCTGTTCCCAGACCCCAGCCAAGATGAAGAATTCTACCAACAAATTCAGGTGAGCCTAGCAGCATCGGGAGGTAGGATCCACTGAGGGCCCGGGGACTACAAGCACCAAGGGGAAGAGCTCTCCCTTTCTGCTGGTCTCACCCGGAGACATCAGACAGCTAGGCACCATCAGCCAGGGCTTCTCACACAACAGAAGCCTCATCCAGAAAGTGCTTGTCTCTATAAGCTTCAGACTTCCCTTCAAATGCACAGCCAGGGAATCCAGTGCACACGCACCAGTCCAGGAAGTGTTCCCTTCCCCCAGAAGCCTAACCCCCGGATGCAAATTGAAGGTAAAGTTTTTGAAAAGATAAGCTCTCAGCTCTCTTGCATGATTTCCTTCAAATTCTTATAGAAGCTTAGAAAATAAACAAGATTCGACTTGAACTACTTCCACTTTGCCTACTGAGTCATTCAAATTCTTTCCCTGTTCTCTCTTTGTCTGCCCCAGGTCCCTGCCCTGATCATTTATTTCTAAATGCTTGCCTGACCTCCTCCACAAGCGCTTGCTTCCTTCCCCTCACAATGCTCCCTGAGGAACGATGCCCACTCTTCTGGTTGTCTTCAGAGACCATTACCTCCGTGGCTCTCTTCTGCTCGGTCCCCCTAAGGTATCAGCAATTGGGAGAAGCTGACTCTTGCTGCTTCCCTCCCTCTCTGCCTGGTCTTGAGTACCATGTGGGTTTGGTCCCACTCACAACTTACCCCCTTGTACCTTTCCTATGTGGGGTCTCTGAGAGATAGTGTGACATGTCCCAGCTCAATCACTTAGCACCTGAGAGATCTCAGGCAGGCCACTTAACTCTGCCAACTTCAGTTTCTTCATCCAAAAGGGGTATATAATTACACACTGCTAGATTTAAAATGGATTACCAACAAGGACCTACTGGGACACAGAAGACTACTGTGAGTGTGGTTCAGCACAGGGGGATCTCTGTGGGCAGCGGGCACAGCACAGGGAACTCTGCTCAATCCTGTGTAACAACCTAAAAAGGAAAAGAATTTGAAAAAGAATAGACAAATGTATATGTATAACTGAATCACTTTGCTGTACACCTGAAATTAACACAACATTGTTAAGAAACTGTGCTCCAATATAAAAATGAAAATTAAAAAATAGATAAAAATAAAAAAATTGTAAAAGGAGTGCATATGAATAGCATATATCTATAGGGCTGCTATGAAAATTCAGTAATTAACTACATAAATGTTACTTACTGTTATCATCACTCTCTCCTCTAGCTAATTGTCTCATCATCATCTTTACAGCCCAGTCTGGTCTGCATATATTCTCATAAGGGGTCCAGAACCTCTTTCACCTTCCTTGACAATACCACAACATCATCCTCAATTTCAGCTCAATTTTGGATCTCCCTCCTCTAAGAATAAATCTTATACACAGCAAACAGGGAGTAGTCATTTTAGCTGCGAGCCTTAGTCATATTTTTAAGACATTGGTCAGACTTGTACTCTCTGACCTGCTCGGATTTGGAGACAAATGCTGTACCCAGGCTTATCTATGCTTCTCAGTTCCCTGTGCAGTGGTCCTGAGGTACCCGGTGGCATGTACTCTCAGTCTTACCTTCACAGCATATTCGCCAGTAGTCTTTTGTTATATCCCGCTTAGATGGCCTGGTCAATAGTTAGGATGGATCACATAGGGGACTCTCGAGTGTGTAACTGTGCGACTGCATGATGGAACTGTGAAACAAAAGAGGAACACTGTCTGCAGTGAGGAGTCCCATCAGAAGAATCCATCATTCCAAGTAAATGAAACAAACCCATCTTAAGCTGGTTACTAGCATCCAAAATTCCAGGCACTTTGCCAGAAAGCTTTAAGGATCAAAGTTAAGTAGGGAAATTTAATAAAGCCACAACCTCAGGTGTGATTATTCTCAAAGTACTGCATTCACATCAGTTCAGCAGAATTTCTCCTTTAGGCCACAGTGTTTCAATAATTTAGGTCTTTAGTCAGGGAGATAATATTTTTTTGGCAGCCTGTTGGTTCTTTTCATTTTTAGGTGTATTTTTTCTGCAGCCCGTGCCAGACCAAGAATGTTAACAGGCCATCAGTTTAACTTGGATTCTGTTAAATGTGAGTAAAGTGGTGGCGGGCTGTGGCACGTTTGCCAGCGGGCAGCTGTTAAGCAGGTTGAGAAAAGATTTGAATAAGGCAGGGACTCACTCTGCAATGAAATTACAGGAATTTGCTCTGTCGGAACTGTGATTCATGCAGAGATCTGAGAGGCAAGCTAAAGTCTAATGAAACTGCCTTTCTTTAAGCTCCAACCTAAGGAGCTAACAAGCCCTCTTCGCTTTGCTGATGATGTCAGAATTTTTCCAGCTCTCATCACAGAAGGTGTCTGTGATGACTGTGTCTAGAATATTCCATATTGATGGAGAACCTTCATTTTCCATGTATCCACATGGCGATAGCATATGTACATGCCCCTTGGGGACTTTTAATGGCAATAAACTGCAAAGGCTTCCTTAGGCCCTTGCTGGAGGAATTGCCACCTGAGGTGCCCTGTGGGACTCCAGGCTTGTTGGCAGAATCGCCAAGTTCCAAGGCTACTGTCTCAATCCAGAAGATACAGCACTTAGCAGTCAAGAGGGCCCAACACTTTTGATATTAAAGGACAAATTTATTGACGTATATTGGATAGATCAGTTTAGGACTTGATATTGGCCATTTACCTGAGCCATCACCGATTTTTCAGGTGGGATACCCAAGAGACAGATAAAATTATGGATCAAAGTTGGTAGCGTGTACAAAAGATGAAAAATACTTGGAAATTGCTGAAGGATTTGTGTTCCACCCAGAATACTCTGAGACACATTGTGTCACCATTATCCACTGATATCACCATCTTTCTTATCATATTGATGTCTTATTTTTCCACATTTATTTAAGTATATATAAATACTTGCATTTTCTGCCTCCCTAATTGTTTTCATGGGTTTGTGTGTGTGTGTGTGTGTGTTGTTGTTGTTTTATTTTTATTTCCTTTTTTTTAGGCCATGCCATGTGGCATGCAGGATCTTAGTTCCCTGACCAGGAATGGAACCCATGCCTCCTACAGTGGAGTCCTAACCACCAGCATTATTATCTCCTAAGCTCAAAGTCTGGGCATTACTCAGTTTTGTGTCCCTTGTACTTAAAACAGAGTAGACACTCACTAAAAGCTTACTGAATACATACTGGATTAAAACAAGAAGCATTTGTTTTTGACCTTGAGCAGTAAGTCAGTTTTAGGGCAGTGAAATTATTCTATATGATCTTATAATGGTGGACACATGGCATTATGGCCCATAGAACATACAACTGCCAGGGTGTACCCTAATGTAAACCATGGCCTCTTCATGTTAAAGATGTTTTAGCATAGGTTCACCTGTTGAAACCAATGTCCCGCTCTGGTGGGTGGTGTTGATAACAGGGGAAGCTGTGTGAGTGGTGTGAGGGAAGAGTAGGTATATGGGAATGCTCTGTACTTCCCACTCAATTTTTCTTTGAAATTAAACTGCTGTAAAAATAAAGCATATTAAGAAAATAAGTTGGATTTCAACATGATGTGATAGTGAATGAAGTTATTCAAAGCAGAAAAAACAGCAGAAGTGAAAGTATTGAGGTGGCAGTCCTAGGTGGTGTGGGGGATTGGAAGTATGGTCTCTGGAAAATCAGAGACAATTCTGTTTAGTTTGAGAAAACTCTACACATAAAGCAAACATAAAAGAAATAAGAACAGAAAATAATTGAGAGAGAGTGAGGGTCTTATATAACAAATAAAAAGTTTCAACTTAATTGAGTAGGCAATGGGAAGCCACAGAAAGTGTCTCGGGTTATGTCTTGGTGAGGATTAAAGATGCAGCTAAATCTAGGTCAAATGATCAAGTTCCTTAATTCCTTCTAGATTAGAGATCTCCAAGTGGACACAATCAGTTCCCTCCCCCACAAACAACAGAAGTATCCCAAATGCATGTGCCTGGAGTCACAGTGACTTGTGACTCTGCACCAGATGTTTTCAAAACGAAATCTTATCTTGACTACATCCTGTGTCTATCTATTACCTTCTCCCACTTTTCAATAAAGACAGTACTCATCTAAGGTCTCCTACCACAGGCAGACCATGAGAACAAAGAAAGAAGAAGGGATATGGTTAGAGCAAGTGGGGCAGGGGCGAATGGCATAAAGCCCAGCAGAGCACAAAAAACACTCACCTAAAAACTTCCCTCATAGCTCAGTTGGTAAAGAATCTTCCTGCAACGCAGGAGACCTGGGTTTGATTCCTGGGTTGGGAAGATTCCCTGGAGAAGGACATGGCAGTCCACTCCAGTACTCTTGCCTGGAAAATCTCATGGACAGAGGAGCCTGGTGGGCTGCACTCCATGGGGTCACAAGAGTCGGACATGACTTAGCGAGTAAAACCACCAAAAATTTCCCAGAGCCCCCACTGCAGGGAAGTGTAGGAGGACATAGCCTCCTGAAGTCAGCGATGAGAGGCGCTCACGCTGTGCAGACAGCCTTTACCTGGGAGGAGGACTCTGACCCCACTGTGCTGCCATTATGGGAAGCAGCAGCTCCATCCGTGGGAGCGCTGCTGGCATGGAGCATGACGGGGGTGTGATTCCCCCCGGGTAGGATCCTGTTACTGGGCTTCTGGGAAAGCCTGCGATATGGAGAATCACTCCTGATGGGAGAAATACCAGTGACTGTGCTGGCATGGTCTAGACTACTGAGATGCCAGGAAAGAAAGTCCATGGTGTGGAACACTGATCCAGAAGCACAAAGGAAAGATGGTGAAAGAACTCAGATGTTGGGTCAGTAGGTGACGGGTGACTGACAGCTCCCTCCACGGCTTCCCCCGGATGGCTGCTTTCTCTCTGTGGGATTATAACAGGTGTGGGGACCAGCAGGAGGAGAAGGAGTGGTTAGGACAAAGTTTACCAGGTCATGAAGAGTTCTGAGGAGATCAAAGTTTGACATGATGCTAATATAATGGCTAAAATATAAGGAGATCTAAATGCCAATTCTAATTCTAAGGGCTTTACCTGTATCACATCTTCACACTTCACAGATGCTTCAAGGCAGATGTCAAAATTAAGTCCCTTTTAGAGATGAGGGCGTGAGGTTTAAGGAACTCATTGATTTTACAAAGTAAGTAAATGGTGGACTCTGTCTGCCTCCAAAAATCATGCCATACTGCCAGTTTATGCCACACTGCCAATAAATCATGCCAATTTATTCATACTGCTTGGAAAAGAGGTGGGAGGAATAAAAAGGATGGAAACATGGAGAAACCTAGGTTGTCTTCAGTTCAGTTCAGTTCAGTCTCTCAGTCGTGTCTTACTCTTTGCAATCTCATGGACCGCAGCATGCCAGGACTCCCTGTCCATCACCAACTCCTGGAGTTTACTCACTCATGTCCATTGAGTTGGTGATGCCATCCACCCATCTCATCCTCTGTTGTCCCCTTATCTTCCTGCCTCCAATCTTTCCCAGCATTGGGGTCTTTTCAAATGCGTCACGTGGCCAAAGTATTGGAGTTTCAGCTTCAACATCAGTCCTTCCAGTGAATATTCAGGACTGATTTCCTTTAGGATAGACTGGTTAGATTTCCTTGCTGTCCAACAGACTCTCAAGAGTTTTCTCCAATACCACAGTTCAAAAGAATCAATTCTTCCGTGCTCAGCTTTCTTTAAAGTCCAACTCTCTTATACATACGTGCCTACTGGAAAAACCATAGCTTTGACTAGACGGACCTTTGTTGGCAAAGTAATGTCTCTATTTTTTAATATGTGTCTAGGTTAGTCATAACTTTTCTGCCAAGGAGCAAATGTCTTTTAATTTCATGGCTGCAGTCACCATCTGCAGTGATTCTGGATCCCTAGAAAATAAAGTCTGTCACTGTTTCCACAGTTTTGCCATCTATTTGCCATGAACTGATGGGACCAGATGCCATGCCCTTAGCCCTTGCACTTAGGAGGTAGAATTCACAATGGATTCTCATCTCAGGTGGGCAGCCAGCCAGAATAAGGATGGGGAAAGTGGCAGAGCACCAGGTATGGCTCGCAAGGAGAAGAGCTGAGATGAGTCACAAGCAGATGGGGTCACCGAGCTAGAGACCAGCAGCTGCTGCCGTTGTCTCCCACCCTCTGCCAGGACCACGTGTCCTTGAAAGGAACATGGAACCCGGAAGATGCGAAGGCTGACTTGCCTCTCCCGAGAACAGCACAGAACATGCGCCATCTCGAAGCAGCACAGTTCCCTTGCCACATCCTAAGGCTGCCCAGGTCTGGGCACTGGAACCCCATTTTTGTAGGGGAGTCCTGATTGAGAAACTGCCATCTTTTTCAAGTGTTGGGACCAATACAGATATTCATTTAAGGAAAAATCAACATTTCAAAGCTGATAGGGCCCAGCAGAGATGTGGAAGGAGATGTTTCACACAAACATGTCTAAGCATCACCAAGATGTGACTGGGGAGCAGGTGAAGCCTCTTCTGAAGATTCAGACGAAATCAGCTCAAAGCCCTCTTCAGTCCCCAACAGAGACCCGCTTGCCTTCTTAAGATTTCTGTGACTTCTTGGGAATTTTCCTCCTCATACACCTCTGGCCCTGGGAGTGTGTCTCCCCTGAATGCCAACCATCCCCTTTGTGTCATTTAGCTTATACCCTGGTGTCAACAAAAGTATGGGGGTTTCCTAGATCCTTTCCTGGAATCATTCAAAGACCCTCAGCCAGTGCCTTCATGTGGAAAATGAATTCACCTGGTAGGGTTTCAGGAGCCACAGCATCAGGAATTTAAAATGAAACACTAGGGACTTCCCTGGTGGTCCATTGGTTAAAGCTCCCCTCTTCCATGGAAGGGGGCTTGGGTTTGATGCCTGGGCAAGGAACCAAGATCCTGCATGCCCCACAGAGTACCCCAAAAGACATAAAGACCTTAAAACTTTTTAAAAATAAAATGAAACACTGGGCCCCAGGAGGCTGGACACAGCACAGTTAGCCATCTCTGTCCCCTCCAGTGCCTCCTGGCCCTCTCCAGAGCCCCCTTCCTTTTGCCAACATTCACAGTTCTGCCTGGACCCCAGACCCTCTTTGTGGCTTCAAGGACTCAGATCCGCTTGAGCTTGGAATTGGCTGTTTATGAGGTAAGGATGGAGTTTCCAAACCAGCCACCTCCTCCTCCCCAGGCTGGGACTGAGAATCTGGAGAAGTCACTTCTTTCCCAGTAGCTTGAGATGGATAATACTGTTTCTGTCTCTCGGAGCCTTAAACCCCACTGAAAAACCATCTAATCATGACCAGAGCAGCTCGGAAAGGGAACTGAGTCAGAGTCAGGAATGTGGAGCCCACCTCCCGGCTCCACCCCGACAAGCTGGGTGACCTTGACCCTCCCCTGAGGAACACAGGTCACACCCGGTGATGTGGGGAGTTGTTACGGGTATAATGTGACATGTTTCACATGACTAACTCTGTGCTCACATCGTGAGAGCAGTCACTGATGCCAGAGATCCTTTATTAATTCTGCAATGACTGCATAGCATAGACACATATTTAAGTGTTAGTTACCCTAACAAGAAGGCTTCCCTGGGGGCTCAGAGGGTAAAGCGTCTGCCTACAATGCGGGAGACCTGGGTTCAATCCCTGGGTTGGGAAGATCCCCTGGAGAAGGAAATGGCAACCCACTCCAGTACTCTTGCTTGGAAAATCCCATGGATGGAGAAGCCTGATATGCTACAGTCCATGGGGTTGCGAAGAGTCAGACATGACTGAGCGGCTTCACTTTCACTTTCACAAGTAGCTAACATAGAACATGTTGGGGCTGAAAAGAGGCACAGCAGTATATTGATACTGGGTAGAACACAGTAAATATAGAACAGTTCTTTCTCTTCAGTGTCCTCCACTTCATTTAAAAAAGTCTCCAAAATAAAACAAGAAATGCCTTCCATGGAAGGGCTCCAAGGCAAGACAGGTGCCCTCATCTCCCCGTCAGGCCAGCAAGTTAAGTGAGTTCTTCTGTGCCTAGCAGTGACCCTGTGTCCAAGGATCACAGTCACGTGAATATTTGTGAGCAGTTTATTCAAAGGAAACACCATCCAGGACACAGAGAGGATGAGGGGAAAGACCGGGGTCTCCCGCCTTCCACTCTCTCCTCCCTGCTCCCACCCTCACATCTTTTTCCTTCACAAGATCTTAGTTTTTGGTTTAGCCACCATGCCGCCAGTTTCCTTACCAAGAGTCCTGACTGTGAAACTTCAATCCAGTTCAGAAGCTAAATGAGAAATAATCAGTATACTCTATGAGGTGACATCTCCGACGGGCTTTGATTCTGTCAGTTCTAGGCCTCAGCCTGGCTGCTGAGGAGGGGCCAGGATCTGTCTAGCTGTGCCAGTGGGCACCCCGGGCAGGGAGATGGCGGGAGGAGAGGCAGGCAGGCTGTGGGCTCCCGACCAGAGGTTCCGCTGGGGTCTCCCCCGGAGGGGTCAGTTCAGTGACAGGATCAGTCAGCGGACAAGAGGTAGCTCCGCTGCCCCTCCCTGACAGGAGGTCTCAGAAAACAGGAGGCTAAACTCCCAGCTTTGGGAAACAAAGGCAGGAGCAGATTATCAAGAAAGAAGCCTGGGAATAGGAAAAAAAGTGAGAGAGGCCTACTTGCTCGAGTCTCAGAGATGGGAGTAGAGTCACTGGCTGAACTAAGACTGGGTCAGAACAGGCCTATCTAGAGGCAAAACAGAGGTGGGGCGCATCACCCGAATCTCAGAGCCCCTCCGGCCCCAGGGGCACACACAGTTTTAGAGGGCCACAGAAGCAGGATGTCCGGGCGGTTCCGGGACACACCCACCACATCTCTCAGCCCCTGCAGGGGTGGAACTGCCACAGACCCAAACCCAGAAGTGTCTATGACCTGCCCGTCACCTCTAGTTGTGAGGAGCAGGCAGAGAAGGTGCCCATGTGCAACGGCTGGTTGCAGGTATGGGGTCCCGATCTGCAGCTAGAGAGGCAGGGGCCATCTGCAGCTAGAGAGGCAGGGGCCATGTGCATCCTACCCTTCTCCTGCTGCAGTCGGAGAAGCAAAGGGGTTATAATCTGAACTGTGGACATAGAAACTGGACGTTTGAACTGGTCTCTCATTTTAGCCTAGCTCTTGAGGACAGGGAGAACAGAATGGCTCTCCCTGCTCCTCCAAGTGTGACCATGGAAAGTGCCATCGGCATCACCAGGGCCCTGGACTGAACTGGAAGCTCTGGGGGCTGGGAGGGAGTGACGAGAGGCATTTAATGCTCCTCTGCCCCCCAGGACTGGGGGGCTCTGCCTGGGGAGCAGGTAAGCTGAGCCATGGCCCAGGGGTGGGTCTCCATCTTCTGCTCGTACTTCCAGGCTGGAGCCGCACAGAGGCGAGTGCCCTACTGAGAGTGGCTATTCTGCATTTTGTTTCCTGCTCCAGCTGCCAAGTGTGTGCCATCCCAGGGAGCCTGTGAAGCTCTCACCTCAAGCTCTTCCACCCAGAAAGAAGGGAAGCAGTTACCGCCCTTTATGTCTGCATGAAGTGGAGCTCACACAATATTTCGCCTAGATTCGCCCGCTTAAGGGAGAAGCATAGAAATAAACGCTGTTGTTGCCACTTCCACCCACTTTCCAGCTCACATCCTACTTGAGGAAGGATGTTAGAGCTACGAATGGGGTCAGTGAAGCAGGAACACAGATGGCAATTGAGGAAAGGGAAGTGACTCTGCTATTTCCTCTCTTAAGCAACTTAAATGAGCATTGAGAGAAGCATGTGCTTGACTTGAGTGTAATCCTGTGTCTCGTCCCCACGTCCCAAGGTGGTCCTGATAAACACACTGGGTGAAAGAGGAGGGAGTTGGGTCAGAATCTCATGACTACACAGGTAAGATGTAGGTTACAAGGCTAACTATCCCACCCCATCCAGGGTCCCTGGGCATGAGAAATGTTCCTGGCAGCTAATCTCCAAGGGGATTTATTGGAGCCAGGAAGAGGCTCACAGAACCCACGGGCAGGGTACAAGCAGAGCTGGGATCTGGGGACTGGAGACCAGAGGTTTCCTGGCCCACATTCTCCAGGGCTGCTCCACCATTTCTGCATACTATCATGCCTCTCTTCTCTCTGTTTCTCCTCCTTCCTCGACATGTGGGTCAGACATGGCTCGGTGTTAAATCACTTCGTATTTAAAGATCCCAGAGGGAATT
>SJYF01001114.1:357240-370622 GCA_006410515.1 Procapra przewalskii | reverse complement strand
TCAACATTCAGAAAACAAAGATCATGGCATTCAGTCCCATCACTTCATGGCAAATAGATGGGGAAACAGTGGAAACAGTGGCTGACTTTATTTTTCTGGGCTCCAAAATCACTGCAGATGGTAATTGCAGCCATGAGATTAAAAGACGCTTACTCCTTGGAAGGAAAGTTACGACCAACTTATATAGCATATTCAAAAGCAGAGACATTACTTCGCCAACAAAGGTCTGTCTAGTCAAGGCTATGGTTTTTCCAGTAGTCATGTATGGATGTGAGAGTTGGACTGTAAAGAAAGCTGAGTGCTGAAAAACTGATTCTTTTGAACTGTGCTGTTTGAGAAGACTCTTGAGAGCCCCTTGGACTGCAAAGAGATCCAATCAGTCCATCCTAAAGGAGATCAGTCCTGGGTGTTCATTAGAAGGACTGATGTTGAAGCTGAAATTCTACTACTTTGGCCACCTGGTGTGAAGAGCTGACTCATTTGTAAAGACCCTGATGCTGGGAAAGATTGAAGGCAGGAGCAGAAGGGGATGACAGAGGATGAGATGGTTGGACGGCATCACCAACTCAATGGACGTGGGTTTGGATGGACTACAGGAGTTGGTATTGGACGGGGAGGCCTGGTGTGCTGCGGTTCATGGGGTCACATAGAGTGGGACACAGCTGAGCGACTGAACTGAACTTCACTCTTGGTGGCCAAAGTATTGGAGTTTCAGCATCAGTCCTTCCAATGAATATTCAAAGTTGATCTTTAGACTTGACTTGTTTGATCTCTTTACATTCCAAGGGACTTTCAAGAGTGTTCTCCAACACCACAATTCAAAAGCATCAAATCTTCAATGCTCAGCCTTCTTTATGGTCCAACTCCCACATCTGTACACGACTACTGGAAAAACCATAGCTTTGACTATACGGGCCTTTGTCGGCAATGTGATGTATGAAATGCATTTAAAAACTGGCTTGTGTTTTATCTTTCTTTGATGGAGTACACAATCCAGAACATCTGGGGACCAGTGATTCAGAGCAGGAATCATGGTCAGAGAGTCACTGTGAGTCCTGGCTCTGCCGCTCTCAGCTTGTGTGACCCTGGGTCAGTGTTCAGCCTCTTAACATCTTTATTTCCTCACTTACAGCATATACTTGACGGAAGACCCTCACGTGTAAGACTGAAGATGAAATGAGCAAGCGCACCACCTGAATGAGAATATTTATTCTTGTCACTGTCACTGTTCACATCTGTCCTTGGAAAATGCAAAAGTGGAAGCCCCTGGATGACCCAAGCTCAGCTGAGTCTCCGGCCCCTGAGGGGACTGCACAGATGCAAGAGTTGTCCTGTGTCCATTCCGTGGCTCAGCCAGATCTCTCCTGACATGAATACAAGTACTGACTGTGGAGATATGGAAGCGGAGCCTGTGTCGGCAGAGGGTGCAGGAGCCCTAAATGGTACCTGTTTTGAAAGGAAAGACACCTGAGTGTTCCAGGTAGAGCTGAGTTTATTGCCCATCTTCCCACTCCCTGTGTGACCTTGGCTGTGTGACCTTGGCTTAGTTACTCCCCTTCTCTGTTCCAGTTGGAACAATGCTAGCTGCTGTGTAGCACATAAATGTCAACACTGAAGGAGCTCTGCGTGGTAGAGGTTTACTCTTTACCTCCTTCGGCACTCCACGGCAATGCTCCTAACCGGAGCAAGGCTGCCCTCCACACTCTGGCTCAGGGACCCCGTCTCCCTCTGTCTTGCAGCCCCATCGCCCTCTCAGAATTATCAGTGTCCAGAAAGTATAGGAGAAAAAGGAGAAGTGCATTTTGTTGTAAGGAGAGTTGGGAAATATCCTTAGCTGGGCAGCCAAATCTCAGCAGCCACTGAAAGGCGATAGAAGGTGGAAGGGGAGGACAGACTGGTGTGGGCGGTTCCCTGTCTGCCACACTCTCTGTGCTACAGATTCTTCCTCAGTGAACTGGGGATGATAATAGTCATACCTGGCTCTTATGGTCGGCATGGAAGTTCAGTGGTAATCACACAATAATCAAGAGCTGCTATTGTGACTGCTAAGAACTAGACCTTGCTATCATTTACCAAAGCTGAAAGGCTGCAGCATGACAGTGAATCCCGATACATGTGGGGGCTGGGTTCTAGGGGTTTAAGAAGCAATTCAGGCACGAAGGCCCATGCAGAGAAGTTATTTCTGAATGTAGGTCCTTCACCTGGCTGCCCTACGCCCCTGCCGTTTTTCACTCACGTGTGCCTTGTGTGTTTGGCACGCCTTTGTCCTCATGGGTGCCCCCTCTCCACACGAAGTCTTGCCTCCCCCATCTCTGTCCCCTCTGGCTGTCTAGTCCACAGGTCTGCCCTCTGGTTTCTGGCTTTGTGTTCGCCGCTATAGGGTCCCAGCCCTCCCAGCTTTACCTTTTAAGTCTATCCAAACCGGGAAAGCTCTGCCCCCAAGCGCCAGACCCTTTGTGACACGGATAGCTGATTTATTGAACTGTCTGAATCTAGTATGAATTCAAATGGGAAGTGATTTTTACGATTTTTTAATTAGTCACTTCCTGCAACTACACCCTTTTCCATCACCTAATGACATTTGGTGCAGATTTCATAACATTCTGGGCACTTTCAGTAACCCAGACAATGCAGTCTGGCTTCACATGTCAATTTCACATGCAGTTTAACAATGAATTCCTTCCTCCTGTCCTGCCTACAACCTCTCTCCAGCTGCGGGACTGGAATGGGGAGGGAAGTCTTCTCATCCTTCCTCCTCTGTCTTCTAAGTGTCTCTGCTGTAGAATTTGTTCAGGAAGGAGGGGATGGGGAAAAGATACACGCCCCTTAGTTGTCAGGCAGGTGCCACCATCCTGGCAGGAGAGTGGACCTTCTGCAGCCTTGGGGCCTGAGAGGCCCCCACACTTGTGCCATGCCCTTCTGTGGGAACACTGACTGCCCCTCCTCTCTGTCCTGTGCCCTGGGCCCCCTTCTCCTTGTCACCCACTCACCTAGCAAATCTGCCACCCACGCAGATATTCATTTGGCTAAGGAGAGCTGCGTGTCCTTATCTGCCATGCCCACCTCCCCTGGGTGCCCTTCTTGGAGACTCAGTGTCGCAAAGGACATGGTTCCATTAGCTCCCGAGGGCAGGGCTATCTGGGAACACTCAGATCTATCCTGGAAAAGTGACGGAGGCTATGAATGAGACTCCATCCTGGCCTTCCAAGCCTTTAGAACAGGTTTGGCTGTTGCCTGGCCTCCAGCTTGGTCCAATGCTGACCTTTTCTGACCTTCCCTCTATCCTCCCAGCCAGATTTGCGGTGCTGGCTCCAGGTCCTATCTGAAACTAGAGCCAGACAGGCATGTGGGCACCCTAGGCAGGCTTGTAACTTGGCACACCTTCAAGATAATGCACTTTAAATATTTGTTCAATAAAAATTTAGTAGGGCCAAGGAGAAACTGATATTCTATTAATGACTAAAAAAAACCCAACTCCTTTATCATTTGTTTCTACTAGCCGAGGAATTGATGCTTTAAAAAATAAAAAGCTAGATTTCTGGTAAAATATGTCTCAGTGTTTTCTGTTCATTCTCTGTTCAGTCTTTTCAGTAACTTCTGAAAAGAAGTAGCTTCTTAGGGGGTATAAACAAGAGTTTAAAATTGAAATAACAGAACGCATTCTTAATACTAGCACCAGAGTACACTTTGTTCGCTCACAAAATTCAAACTGACTGACAGTGTTTAGCTGCCATGAAAGCTCATGTACATGATGAACCCGCAGAGGATGGGAGTCTGCCTGGATGAGCAATGGACTTCCTTCCTTCCTTCTCTTTCTGGGATCTTTCATGTTTTCTCATTGCTCTTTTATTAGCTTGTTTATTTGCAGCGTCCACTCCAGCTTAACTCACTGTGTCGGAGTTCATGCCCAACATAGTTAGGTGAGGCGGATGTGGGGGCTGAGATCAGCCAGGTTTATTCCAGAGATAGTTTTGTGCCCTTGTGTGCTACCCAGGGGCACATCTCTGCTCTGGCTACTCGACGGGGACCCTCCTGCTCCAGTGAGCTCCTCCATCTCTCACTTTCCTAGCCTCACCCCCATCCCAAGTTTCTGCTTCTTTCCTCCAGTTCTCAGGCAACTACGTGGTCCACATGTTTCTCAGGGTGAATTCTGAACCGAATCCTGGCACTTTAATAACTACAGCAGGGAGAAAATATTCACCCATTCAAACTTGTGTGAGTGCACGCATGCATGCTTAATAGCTTCAGTTGTGTCTGAGTCTGTGAGGTCCTATAGACTGTAGTCTGCCAGGCTCCTCCATCCATGGGATTCTCCAGGTAAGAATACTGGAGTGGGTTTCCATGCCCTCCTTGAGGGGTTCTTTTCCACCCAGGGATCGAGTTCCCATCTCCTGCACTGCAGGCAAATTCTTCACCTCTGAGCCACTCATTTAAATGGGAAGCCCCATTTAAACTTGTCTGGCCCAAATCCAGATCCAGCCCCTTTCTAGTTGCGTGGCTTTGGCAAGAAACTCAGCCTCTCTGAACCGAGGCTTTGTCAGTTGGAGGAGGATGGGGCGATAGGCCCCACCTCTCTAAATTCTCCAGAGGATCCCAGTAAGCATGTGCACAGTACGGCCCCAGGAGGCTTGCAGTGCAAGGATCCTACCCCTTCTAGGGTTACCAGCTCCACAGCTGACTTCCTTGCAAGTGATACCAAAGTTCCACACCTTTCATGCAAAGATCTTAGGCTGCTAACTTAACGTCTGTGATTGGAAGGCCACCTACATGTCAGTTCTGATCTCCCCCTTCCAGGTCTCGATCCCTTTAGGTGGAATTAGTGCTAAATGACTCTGGTCAGAGTGGGCTTGTTGATGGGGACCCAGTCCTGCCCACACCAGCCAGACCCAACTCGTACTAGTGGCAGCATCACACCAAAACATGCCAAAGGAAAGAGACCACAGAGCCATCCCAGACTTGGACACACTCATTACTGAGGCCCAAGCAATGGCTTAACCACTCTTTACCAGCTGATCCATCTGGGCAAGCCTGAAGAGTGCCTCTTCGTTTCTGAGCTGTGTGAGGACTGCGTCAGGTGATGGATCTGGAGTTCTCAGCATGTATCCACAGTAATAATTACTTACCTCTCTGCTCCCCTAGCCAGTCTGGCCTGTTGCTGATGCTCGATTTATTTCTTAAAACTTATTTAAGTAAATGAAGAGGCCACTATGTCAGCACAGCTATTCTGGAGAAGGAGAGGGGCTCAGGACAGTGTGATTCCTCTAAGAAGCAGAGCCATTAGGCAGCATCACTGGGGGCTTGTCAATCCCTTGAGAAGCAGCTGAGCCCAGCTCCATCTGCTGCCTCCAAGCAGTGTGGGGCAAAGCAGGGGCAGTCCTTGAAGGTTGCATTCCTGGGAGAGCAGACCTGGTCATGATGTGCTTATGGAAGGTCATAAGGCACTCAGGGACCAGACCAAGATACTGAACCCCTGTGAGCTAGAAATGCTCCAAGAGGAAAAGGGGGGAGGCCGGTAGTGGAGTCTGTCTGCCCTTGTCTCAGCTTTGCCTTAGGGACACCTGAAGTGAAACTGGATCCTCATAACTGGCAGACAAGTGCCCATACTGCCTGGGTCTTGTCTGTCTCAGAGTTGGAAGGAAGAGGATCTGTAATGACAGAGCAGGGCTGGCTGCTCAAGCAGAGGGCAGACTCTCGGGCTCAGCTCTAACAACAGACACCAATCAGAAGCCCACATGTATGCAGCACTTTGCAAACAAGCAAAGAGAGCAACCCACGCCTGTCACAGAAGACCAAGCTGTCTATTGGAATAATTAATATCAGAAAAACCACAAATCCACCAAGAAGAGAAAAAAATAAAGAACAGTGAAAGGCCCTGTTGTGATTTGAAGAATGATTCTGTACAGATTTCCTGGTCAGGAAAAGCCATGCAGAGAATTAGAGGGAGAGAAAAGAAAGATGAACAGAATAATATCATGTGTGACTGGCGGGAAGGTTGTAAAGATAATGCTAGTAAAAAGAGTTAAAGGAATAGGAGGCTTTTTCACTAATGCATCAGGGAAAAGAGATACTGAAGTGAGAATAGGTCCACTAATAAATCAGGCTGGGCGTGAAATTAATGATGGGTCTGAAATGGCCAAGATATTGAACTCATTCTTCAAAACTGTCTTTAGCAACAGAAATAAAAAGGAAAATACAGACAATGCTGGGGCAATAGAATCTTTCTGAAAATTACTGGCAGAGGCAGATATTAGATCCTTGGAACATTGAAGGACCACACAGGAGCACAGGAGTAAATGTGTTTCTTGGGGATTATGGGAAATTGATTAGTATCTACTGGATCAATTTAAACAGTGGTTAAAAATGGCTTTGTCATCATTACTGTTATTCTAAATGAGTAAAGTTAGAGGAGGTTCTGAAAGAAAATGTCCAACATTCTGGGTAGAAACATTAAAATGATTTAGTCCAAAGGAACAGTGATCCTGTTTGTAGAACCTGACGGGAATTACCAGGGAAACTGCGACACCATGTTGTGTGTGTGTGCCCAGCTGTGCCTGGCTCTTTGAGACCCCATAGTCTGTAGCCCTCCAGTCTCTTCTGCCCATGGCATTTCCCAGGCAAGAGAACTGCAGAGGCTTGCCACCTCCTCCCCCAGGGGATCTTCCTGACCCAGGGTTGAACCCGTGTTTTCTGCACTGGCAGGTGGATTCTTTACCACTAAGCCACTGGGGAAACCCCAGCACCACATTCAGGATCACCTAAAAGTTCAGTAGGCTAAATAACCATTACATTTATTTGAATCAAGTTGTCTTTTAAAAAGTAGTTTAATGTCTTCTGCCCCCACATCCCCAAAGGCCAAGCTGGTGACGAAAAGGCTGCTAACTGGGTCTATTGGCATTTTCAGCATCTCTGTATTGACATCATCCATAGGACATGGCATGGGGAGGATATACCAGAAAGGCCCATGCACGCCCATGGGAAAGCCAGGAAAGGAATCCCCCTCTACCGTCCCATTGTTGTCACAGCCACCTCCAAGTCCTGGAGGGCAGGGCCGTACAGAGCTCCTGTTGCCTCCCTGCTCCCCCATCCTCCCCCACGTGCAGGCACGTGGTTGCTCTGGCCAGGTCCCCCCTCCAGTGATGGCCTCAGCGCTGTCTTCACGCTCCTGTCTGGCACTCCACACTGGGCCTTTCTCCAGTCTTAGGACCTCACTTGCCATGGGGTGACAAAGAAAGTTATGCTAAATACTGAGTGGGTCGGTGTGCCAGTGTTAGGAAAGCCCTTTGCCAGAGTGCATGCTTTCACTTCAGGCATGTCCAGCTCTTTGTGACCCCATAGACTGTAGCCCGCCAGGCTCCTCTGTCCATGGGATTCTCCAGGCAGGAATACTGGAGTGAGTTGCCGTACCCTCCTCCAGGGGATCTTCCCGACCCAGAGATCGAACCCATGTCTCTTATATCTTCTGCATTGGCAGGCAGGTTTTATACCACTAGTGCCACCTGGGAAGCCCAGGAAGGTCCTTTAATTGACACAAAAATTTTTTTAATTAGAGGAAGCTGGTGAATATATAGCACTTTTCTGAAGGTAAAACTGCAAAAATCTGGGCTTATTTCTCTTCCTTTTTTTATTTCTGGTCGTGTTGCACATGGGATCCTAGTTCCCCGACCAGGGATCAAACCTGGCCGCCTGCACTGGGAACCAGGATTCCCAGCCACTGGACCACCTGGCAATTTCCTAACTGAAAAAGTTTTAGTTCAGAGAAATAACTCCTGGTGCTGACTCAGGCTCTAGGGTGAGGTCATGGAGAGGGTTAGGGACAGAGAGTGTGAGAGTTGTCTCTTAATTTACCCTGGAGACAGGTGCCCAGGACCAGAGTTGGTCCTACTTGGAGGACAGAAGTTACTCATGAGGGACCCAGGGGTAGGACTGTGGTTTCTGAGTCAGGGGCCACATATACACACATTAGTGACACAGGGGAGGCCCGCTGAATATGCCTGTCAAGTCCTACGTAGGAGGTCAGTGATCTCACAGCTGATCTTCAGAGAAAGAAGTGGCGGTGACATACTCTCATTTGTGTGAATCTCTGCATGTCATCACAAAAATTATGTTAGATAATACATTTATTTGGCTATAACTTAAGAAATTAACTTTGCTAAAACATCATTAGGTGTTAGTGTAAAATCTATACATACACAGGAGCTTATGTACCGATGAAAAAATTATTCTCTAAAACATATGTGGTCTTGAAAAGTCACATGCAAATATTAATGTGCACCACTTTAAAATGCACTAAGGCAAAGAATTCTGCTATTTAAAGAAAGCCTGTGAAGATACCTATTTAAACATAAGGGCCCTTTATAAAATGATTCATCACCCCTAAATTTAGAATCTTTAGACTGCTATTTATAGCACAGTCTACTCAAACACACAGTTAAATACCGTGGGTCTGTGTGCTCAGTGATGCACATGGACTCTTTATGACCCCGTGGACTGTAGTCCATCAGGTTCCTCTGTCCATGGAATTTTCCAGGCGAGAATACTGGAGTGGGTTGCCATTTCATACTCCAGGGGGCTTCCCAACCCGGGGATCCATCCCACATCTCTTGCTGTTCCTGCACTGGCAGGCAGGTTCTTTACGACTGGACCACCTGGGAAGCCCCTTATGGTACACATATGCATCATATGCGGGCATATGCAGTATGTATTAGGGACATATACTTAAACCAATGGTAATTTTCTTGCCAAAGTCTTGCATCTTTTTGGATTTCACCCCGGTCTGCAGCCATGACCAATTCAGACCCTATGAAAGGCCAGTATAGTTGCCCCTGGAACTTCTCTAGAAAGGATGTTCCCTGGAGACTCAGCTATGCAAACATATCAGTATTACTGCCCATGGTGGGTAATTATTTTTTAAAAACAGGAGCTTCTATTTCTGAGAAAGATTCAACAAACTGAGTCTTTTTGTTATATCAATTCCTTTCCGGCAAATTATTTTTCTTTCTTTTTTTTTCCCCCTGATTTTGCCTGGGACTAGGGAGCCCTGAGTGGACCATTTCAGACGGAAATGTTGCTGGTTCAGCTTGGCTGGGATGAGGGAGGACCATAACCTTATAGATTTGACAGCAATTTCCTGCCCAGCTTCCTGAACAGGCCTTTTAGCCCTGTTATTTATTATCTGGGCTTGCTGGTTTTGTAGGTCACTGAGTGTTACTTTGTGCTATTGCTAGGTTAATGAGCAAGTCCAAGAGCTTCCAGTCTTACAAATATGAAGCACTTAATCTGTGATTTCTGGGCCAGCAGTAAGTGCTGTATAAGAAAATGTTTTAGGGATACTCTTAACATAGAATTAAGATGTTTAATTCACAGAATGTGACACTGAGGCTGTCATTAGGGGAAGGGAGAGAAATGGTTGATTCTTAATTATAATATCATGGACTAGGTGTGTTTTAGGCCCTTGAAAGATGACCTCTTGCCATTAAATTAGGTAAAAAACTTCTCCCCATGCTATTTCTCATTCAGTACCACAGAAGGTCATCCTTGGTGGGGCCAGCCATCTCCTCAAACATCTTCCAGCTCTTTCTTGTCCACTGACATGTGCCCCTATATTGGACATCACAGCTTCTAACAGCCCATTCCTTATGCCAGTGGTGCAAAACCCAGGAAGCTTTTTTTATGTACCCTGATTCAGGATTTGGAAAGTATGATCATGATATTTATCAGCAGAGCTGCTCAGAGTTATAGGGAAGTAGTAGAAGCAGAGGCCCACCGAGGGAAGAGAGGCGTAGCCACACGAAATGACGTAGAGGGATGCTAACTTACTCTGCACCTCAGCCTGTGGCTACCCCGGAGAATGACCACCAACAGCCAGCTCTAACTTACCCCTGAAAGCAAAACAAGGAAAAAGCCTGGGGTTCCATAATCCACAGAGCAGGAAGAGAGATGCTTCCCCTTATCACTCAAGCATCCAGAAAGATCACCCGAGGCTTCTACTGTGGTATTCTGAATATGAGAGTAGGAAAGTTAATCAGATTTTTGTTCATAAATTGTCGAATCAGTGCCTTTATTTGTAGGAGAGAGTTAAAATGTTAATGTTATTCAAAATGGATGGCATATAATTAATTTATAATTTACCTCATCTATATTTCATAGGCATTGAATTTGATCCTTTCTTCCCAACTGTCTCTCCTCAATCTAAAATACCTACGATGTAATAACAGTGGAGAAGCCTAGCAACGCCACTGCTATCTCCTTTTTTAGGCATATGTATTGATTATACCCTAATGTGTGCTGGCTCCTTTATATGATGGGTGAGTCTAATGAAGTAGGAGCACTGGGTCATAACAGTGGCACTTAGATGTTTATACAGCATCTCCTGCTGGATCAACTAAGTTCTTGAACCAAAAAGACAGTTCACAATATGGACTATGACAGAGACTCAGAAAGAAAGCTGAATTAAGGGACCAGAGGCCCAGGTTGGAATCCCAGCTCTACCATTAAGTAGCTCTATGACACTGGACAAGGTCATCTCAGTTTCCTCATTTGGCAAATGAAGGGACAGTACCCCTTTGGGTCTCCAAAACACTTCACAGCTCTAACAGTTTATGTGCCTCTAACCTGGAGGTTCTAATAGTCGAAGAAGTAGAGAAATTGGTCGTGGCAAATGTCACTGAGTTCCTTGTGTGCGATCAGAAGAGCTGAGTAAGAGGGCCATCTGGCCACAGCAGGAGCATCTTGGGGACAAGCTAAATCAGGAAGACTGGTAAATAGGGGAAAACTAGAATTATTGTCAAGGGGAGCCAAGGTTCTGATGAGAAAATCGGCACTCAGCAGCAAACCAAAACTTGTGATTCAAGGGCAAACCTGGGCCGTAGGTCAGTAATTGGAGCCTCCAAGCAGAAGACTTCAGGCTTGAGAAAGGACCCAGGAGTACAGATCAGAACTGAGACCGCAAGTGACAGGTACGTCCTGGGTTTCCCCTTTAAGCCATTCCAGGCTGGTTGTTTTGGCATGGGCATCACTTATTAGAGTTGCAGATGTTGTATAGTAATTTCTTATTTTTTGAAATCCAACTGACAAGGCCAGCCAGTGGTTTTGAGGAATATTTTCAGAGCAGTATTTCAGCCTCAGTGGCTAACTGAGCCAAGCTCCTCATGTCACCCCATTCCCCTTGATGAAGGAGACACATCTAGCAATTAATCTTTCGGGGGCAAGATAGATTATTCTCTAAGTGATCTGAAGATTCAGGAGAGAAAGAGTCAAGCATTTAGATAAAAAATTAGATTCCTTACTTCATATCCTATGCCAAAAGAAATTCCAAAAGCATTAAATATTTAAGTGAAAAAAATGGCAAACTGGAAGAAAACTTTTGAGCTATTTTTGGAGACAAAGTTTAATATCTTTAACATAAAAATTCTCTTATAAATAAATTAATAAGAGAGAAATTTCTTAAGAAAATGGAAATGTAGAAGGAAGAAGTCAACTCATAAACTGAGACATAAAATTGACCAGTAAACAGATGAAAACATGTTCAGCTTCATAAAGAAGTCCAAGAAAATGCAAATTAGAACACTTGAAATACCTCTTTAGCCTGTCAAAGACTTTACTTTAAATGGTATTCAGTGTGTGGGAAGACTTGAATCCACTGTCTATGGGTTGTGTATTGCTTGCGGGGTATTAAGTGCCCCGGGTAGAGTTCCTACGGTTATACTGGTCCCATGATATGGGGACTAGCCAGCTGTTTGCCAAACCAGTTTCCCTTTCTTCTGGGTTTCAGCTGGACTACATTTCCCAGCCGCCTTTGAAAAGAGGTGTGGCCATACAATGAAATGTTGGCCAATGGAACGTGGGCAGCAGTGAAGCCCACGCCTTCCAGGCCTGCCCATGCGTGCCAGGCAGGTGAGCCTCTTTGCTGCTTTCTGCCACGCTGCTGACCAGAGGCAGAGGACCCAGGAGAGGACCCGGAGGTTCTAGGAAGCCACCAGATAGAAAAACCCTGAGTGCAACAAGCGCCCGCTCACCAACCTGCTGCCATTTTGTTCTTCATGGACACGGAGTAAAATTCTTCTGTGCCTAATCACTAAGGATGGAGGTTTATAGTAATATTAGCTAATGAGCACTGCTGTCAGAGATCCTTTTGAAAATGCTGGAAGCCAGCTGCCATAATGAAAAGCTTTAATATGGCAAGAGCTTAGTGACTGAGTGACAGGTAGAGAAGAAAATCGATGGAGTAGGCTGGATAGTTAGCAAGCTCTGTAAATGCGGCAAATATTTGGTAAATCTGTTGCCTTTAATGTTTTGGAAGGGTGACCTCGAGCTGTGTGACCTTGAGCCAGTTACTGAATTACTCTGCCTGTTTTCTCACCCATACAATAAGTATTCTCATAGTATCTAGTTCAAAGGGTTGTGGGGATGATTAAGTGAGTTAATCTTTATAAGGATTTTAGAACAGAGCTAAGCTTCAAGGTACTAGAGATTAACTTTCATTTGAACTTACAAATTCACTACTGGTATTGCTCTTAGCTTGAAATCATAGCTTTTTAAAATTATTCAACAAACACTGGGGCCACTGACCATCTGCCATTTGACCATCTGATTGACCCAGACACTCTGATAGGCACTAGTAAACAATAGTGAAAAACAGACATGACCAAGGATTTGTAAATAAGGATTTCATCGTTACACTGTTGTGCAAAGAAAGATGTGAGAACAACTTCAGTTCAGTTCAGTCGCTCAGTCGTGTCCAACTCTTTGCGACCCCATGAATCGCAGCACGCCAGGCCTCCCTGTCCATTAGATGTCCCCAAATAAGAAACTATTAAATAAATGATGCTTTGTCCATGCAGGGGAATACAATGTGATACTGATGGATTAAACAGAAAAGCTTCCAAATGCATAGAAATATTAAAAGATCCACAATATAATGCCTGCACCAAGGCCATTGTACGTGTTCCTCTTTCTGTTTAGAAAACCCAAAACAGAGAAACTGCTCAATAAATAATTGTGAATGAATGAATGAAGTGAAAAAGACAAATTACAAACAATACATACTGTATAATTGTATTTTTCAAATCAAAATATGATCACTGGTCAGTTGATAAGATGTGGGTGATTGGGGCTTTATACTTTTTGCCAAACTATATTTTCAAAATTTTGTCTAACAACTATGTATTTTTTTAATTTAAAAAAACAATGTACTTTTAAAATAGGAGTCTAAATATGAAGGACCAAATGTAGTTCACCTTCTGAGGAAAAATAATAACAATAACACAACCCCCAGAACAGTAATAGAAGCTAATTTTATCAAGTAATGCATGTGCCCCAGGCTGTGTGCCTCACACACCTATCCCCATACCAGCCTCATGGGGCGGGCACAGTTATCATCCCCC
>SJYF01001114.1:294695-312039 GCA_006410515.1 Procapra przewalskii | reverse complement strand
AGGGCTGAGTAATACTCCATTTTGTGCCAGAACCATACTGTCTTGATGACTGTAGTTTTGTAGTATAATCTAAAGTCAGGAAAGTTGATTCCTTCAGCTCCATTCTTTCTCAAGACTGCTTTGGCTATTCAGGGTCTTTTGTGTTTCCATATGAATTATGAAATATTTTGTTCTAGTTCTCTGAAAAACACCATTGGTAATTTGATAGGGATCACATTGAATCTGTAGATTGCATTTGGTAGTATAATCATTTTCACAATATTGATTTTTCCTACCCAGGAACATAGAATGTCTCTCCATCTGTTTATGTCATCTTTGATTTCTTTCATTCAGTTCAGTTCAGTCACTCAGTTGTGTCTGACCCTTTGCGACTCCATGAACTGCAGCACGCCAGGCTTCCCTGTCCATCACCAACTCCCAGAGTCCACCCAAATCCACGTCCACTGAGTTGATGCCATCCAACCATCTTATCCTCTGTTGTCCTTTTCTGCTCCTGCCCTCAATCTTTCCCAGCATCAGGGTCTTTTCAAATGAGTCAGCTCTTCACACCAGGTGGCCAAAGTATTGAAGTTTCAGCTTCAGCATCAGTCCTTCCAATGAACACCCAGAACTGATCTCCTTTAGGATAGACTGGTTGGATCTCCTTGCAGTCCAAGGGACTCTCAAGACTCTTCTCCAACCACAGCTGAAAAGCATCAAATCTTTGACGCTCAGCTTTCTTTATAGTGTTTTATACTTTTCTGTGTACAGTTCTTTTTGCCTCCTTATGTAAGCTTATTTCCAGATATTTAGTTCTTTTTGTTGCAATAGTGAATGGAATTGACTCCTTAATTTCTCTTTCTGATTTTTCATTGTTAGTATATAGTGATGTAAGTAATTACTGTGTATTGATTTTTTTATCCTGCAACTTTGCTAAATTCACTGATTAGCTCTAGTAATTTTCTGATACTATCTTTAGGGTTTTCTACGTATAGTGTCATGTCATCTGCTAACAGTGAGCACTTTATTTCTTCTTATTTGATCTGGATTCCTTTTATTTATATCACCTCACACCAGTCAGAATGGCCATCATCAAAATGTCTGAAAACAATAAATGCTAAAGAGGGTGTGGAGAAAAGGGAACACTCTTGCACTGTTGATGGGAATGTAAATTAATACAGCCACTATGGAAGACAGTATGGAGATTCCTTAAAAATAACTCGGAAAAAAACCACCATATGACCCAGCAATCCCACTCTTAGGCATACCCTGAGGAAACCAAAATTGAAAAAGACACATGTATCCCATTGTTCATTGCAGCACTATTGACAATAGCTAGAACATGGAACGCAACCTAGAGGTCCATCAACAGATGAATGGATAAAGAAATTGTGGTACAGATACACTATGGAGTTATACTCAGCCATAAAAAGGAACTCATTTGAATCAGTTCTAATGGAGTAAATGAACCTAGAACCTATTATACAGAGTGAAGCAAGTCAGAAAGAGAAAGATAAATATTATATTCTAACACAAATATATGGAATCTAGAAAATGGTACTGAAGAATTTATTTGCACAGCAGCGATGGAGAAACAGACAAAGAGAATAGACTTATGGGCACAGGAAGAGGGGAAGAGAGAGTGAGATGTATGGAAAGCATAACGTGGAAACTTACATTATTATATGTAAAATAGATAACCAATGGGAATTTGCTGTATGGCTCAGGAAATCCAAACAGGAATGCTGTATCAACCTAGAGAAGTGGGGTGAGGAGGGAAATGGGAGAGAGGTTCAAAAGAAAGGGGATATATGTATACCTATGGCTGATTCCTGTTGAGGTTTGACAGAAAACAAAATTCTTTAAAGCAATTATCCTTCAATTTAAAAATAAATTAATTTTAAAAAAATTAGCACTGGATGAGGTCTGAGACAAGCAGCCTGCATGATTTTAAGATTTCTTTCTTATGGTAACAGAAACAAATTCAACCTGAAGCAAAGTGCCCAGGAAAACTTTAGAAGCATCTTTCCTGATCATCAATCATCAAACTCAAGTGTTTACATACGGCACCCTCAGTAGACCTCCTTATTTTGTTAACAGTTCAAGGTCCTTTCTGATTCTTCTCCATTGTAGGTTATTACAAGATACTGAATATAACTCCCTCTGCTGTTTAGATCCTTTTGTTTATCTATTTTATATATAGTAGTGTGTATCTGTTAGTCTCATACTCCTAATCTATCCCTCTCCACCCTTCCCCCTTGGTAACCATATATTTGTCTTCTACGTCTGTGAGTCTAATTCTGTTTTGTAAATAAGATCATCTATATTGTTTTTATATATTTTAATATAAAGAGCATGATACTTGTCTTTTTTCTGTGTGACTTCACTTAGATGTATATATATATATGGTATGCATGCTGCTGCTACTGCTGCTGAGTCACTTCAGTCGTATCCGACTCTGTGTGACCCCATAGATGGCAGCCCACCAGGCTCCCCCATCCCTGGGATTTCCCAGGCAAGAACACTGGAGTGGGTTGCCATTTCCTTCTCTAATGCATGAAAGTGAAAAGTGAAAGGGAAGTCACTCAGTCATGTCTGACTCTTAGTGACCCCATGGACTGCAGTGCACCAGGCTCCTCCATCCATTTGATTTTCCAGGCAAGAGTACCGTAGTGGGGTGCCATTGCCTTCTCTGATATGATATGCATAATCCACCTTAAATTGCCTAAGATGTTACAGAAAAACTTGAACGAACATTTTGGACAACCTTATACATGTATGTATATGTATACATGTATATACATATTTATATATACATACACACACACATATACACACATATAGCAGAATCACTTTGCTGTACACCTGCAACTAACATCATGTTGTAAACGTCAATAAAAAAAAAACAAGATTAAAAAAGTTTTTCAAGTTCCTTCCCTCAAGTCTGCCTGGAAAAAGGAGTTTGAGTTTTAAGTCATATAGATTTAAATCAAAGTTAAGAGAGGAAGAGGGCCGGCCTCTTAGCATATTCCCTTTGCAAATAAACTCCACCTTTCTAATCTCCTTCCAAAGTCTCTGATGATCCTTACTACCTTCTGGATAGTCTACTGGGCTAAATGTCCCCCCAGAAACATGACAACACAATAAGTCAGGCCTTAACCACCCCTGATTCATCTGCCTCCATAATTATCATTCAATTCAGCCTGACCTCCTAGCACAGCAGCTGGGTTAAGCATTTGTCATTTCACCTCTCGATTGCCAGATGAACTTATCTGAAGGGTTTCTCCTAGGTCACATTTCTTGCACTGTGTGAACAAGAGGCAGGGGGCAGAATTTCAGTGCCTTCAAAAGCCCCAAAGCCCAAACCATTAGGTCAGTCTTGGTACTGCTGTTTATCCCACCCCATCCCCCAACCTGCCCTTTTTATAAACACAGACTCAGTGTGGTATGGAGTCGATGACAGTATCTTTCCTTTCTCACCCCCCTACCAGGTTTCTGCCTTTGTATCCAGAGAGACAAGAGTGACTCACAGCTGGGGTCTGAGGTTACAAATTGCTCAGATGGCCAGGAGGCAAAAGGGCAGGGCAATGTTGGGGGAGTGGTTCCCAGATGTCCACATCGCATGCCCCTTCCCCTGTTTTGCCTCTCTGGGCTCTCACGCCAATACTGAACTCCACTGGTGATTGTGGGAGGCAGTCGACAGTCACTGCACGTGGGTGACCACGCAGACCACCTGGTCAGAGGTACAGCTGTCAGAGAGTGGATGGTTGGTGGTGGGGAAGAGTATTGACGTTGTTGCCTTTCGAGGGGAGATGGGATGGCATTGACACCTGAGGGAAGAGATCACAGCTGTGGGTCTGGTTGTCTTCAGCTCAGTTCAGTTGCTCAGTCATGTCCAGCTCTTTGCAACCCCATGGACCGCAGAACACCAGGCAGAATCCCCATCCATCACCAGCTCCTGGAGCTTACTCAAACTCATGTCAATAGAGTCAGTGGTGCCATCCAACCATCTCATCTTCTGTCAACCCCTTCTTCCGCCTTCAATCTTTCCCAAAATCTTTTCCAATGAGTCTTTTCCCAGGGTCTTTTCCACTGAGTCAGTTCTTCGCATCAGGTGGCCAAAGCATTGGAGTTTCAGCTTCAGCATCAGTCCTTAAGATGCATATTCAGGACTGATTTCCTTTAGGATGGACTGGTTGGCTGATTCTCTTACTCAAGCTAAGTTAGTGATTGGGGGCAATGGTGAGTCTTATTCAGTCTTAGGGTCAAGTTACTTCCTTTTTTGATTGCATCTCGTGTTGCAAGACCTGAACTGTGGGCAGCATTGTTTCATCCCATATGGGATCCAGATGTATATGGCCAAAGGGAATCTCTTTTTTTCTGGAGACTTCGGGTGGGTAGGAAAATGCCTGCAGACCCCACTTGGTTATTTACATGCATTCTTTAGCACTCCATGCTCTTGTGTCGGGGGCCCTGGGAGTTGGGAAAAGAGTTCATAAGGGAGTTGAGGTTACTCAGGTCAAACAGTGAAGAGAAAAGAAAAAGGCCAAAAGGAATTCTAAGGCTTGGCACAGGGTAGACAAAGAGCAGTCGGGAAGAATCCAGGGCTGAAATTGATAAGACTCTTGAGTTGGTCAATTGCTCATATGATCAACTCAACAAGAAGGTGGGAAGAAACATAATTTTAATTGACTAACAATCCCTCTGTAAGAATGACCAGCAGATGAGTCTTCTCACCTCTGTGGACAATGGCAACTACAGTAACCCAAGAGTTAAAGCAGTAATCTTCATTTTCTTGAGATCCTCCATTGAGTCCCTGGTGGCTCAGATGGTAAAGCGTCTGCCTACAATGTGGAAGACATTGGTTCAATCCCTGTGTCAGGAAGATCCCCTGGAGAAGGCAATGGCACCCCGCTCCAGTACTCTTGCCTGGAAAATCCCATGGACGGAGGAGCCTGGTAGGCTGTAGTCCACGGGGTCGCAAAGAGTTGGACATGACTGAACAACTTCACATTCACATTCATTTCATTTTCTTAGAACTACTTTCAAGGCCTTTCCTTCTTATTTCTATACACTCACCATCTTCAGTCCCCCATCTCTACCCCAGGGGTCACAAACATCCCTGGGCTTATAGAAAAGGCACAGAAGGCAAAGGCTGAGAGTCAAAACTTTGTCCAGATCTCCACTTTGTCACGTGCCACCCATGTGATTTAGGGCAGATTACTTAATCCTGACTATCCTCAGTTTTCTCATCTATGAAATGGGAGAAAACAATGTGCACCCCACATTTTTGCTCAAGGGCTTAAAGGGAGCATGCATCAACACTCAACAAATGGCACCTGTTAGCTTCTAACTCATTTTTACTCAAAAGGAAGTTTATCTAATGTCACTTACAAAACTCTACATCAAAGTTACTTATTGAAACCTGTGGTCCCAAAGCCTGCAAACTAAAACAAAAATGTGTTCAAAGAAACACTGAAATAAGAGGCCACGATAGCCTGGAATGGAGAGACTCTGATTTGTCCTAGCTCTTCAAGTATTTAAAGAATTAACGGAGAGAATTCACTTAAGTACTAAACATGTCGTCTACTACATGTTCTTTCCTTCTTGTTCCACACCAAGTTGGGCAGAAATCTTGTTGGCTCCGATACTGACACATACACACACTAATTCCTTCTCGGGCTTCCCTTGTGGCTCAATGGTAAAGAACCCACCTGGAAATGCAAGAGGTGTGGATTCAATCCCTGATTTGGGAAGATCCCCTGGAGAAGAGAATAGCAACCCACTCCAGTATTCCTGCCTGTGATAACCCATGGACAGAGGAGCCTAGTGGGCTACAGTCCATGGGGTGGAATAGAGTTGGACACAACTGATCGAATAAACATCAACTCCTTCTCACCACTCCCACTGCCATTGACTGATCTGAGATGCACCAACTCTGGCTTGGATTGCTGACTGCAGCCTCCTAACCAGGCTTCCTGTTTGTTCCCTGATCTCCTATTGTCTATACATAGCAGCCAGCATAACACTTTTGATGAACGATCAATTTTTGAAAGACTTTTGAAAGTCTCAGCCACTGAGAGTTTGTAATTCTCCCTTCTCACACCCTTTGTTGTTGTTCCTGGTCAGTCACTGAGTCGTCTCTGACCTTCTGCAAGCAACCCTGTGGACTGTAGCCTGCCAGGCTTTTCTGTCTATGTGTTATACTAGGCAAGAATACTGGGGTGGCTCTCTCCTGGAGTTTGCTCAGACTCATGTCCATTGAGTTGATGATGCTATCTAACACATGTGTTGGGGAGGGGGTGGAATAGATGGCCTTAAAAATGTCTTTTAGCTCCGGAATTCAATTAAAATCCATTCATGCATTCATTCATTCATTTGTTAAATATTTGTTCAGCACTTACTAAATGCTGGGAATGCAAAAAGGGGAGCAGTGGGTAAATGCAATAGATTTTCTAATATCAAGAAATTCCTAGTTAAGGGAATTACCTAGTTGTCCCATGGTTAAGACCACATGCTTAGACATAGACAATGGACTTGTGGACATGGTGGGGTGGAGAAGGTGGGACAGATCGAGAAAGTAGTAGTCACATATATACAATACCATGTGTAAAATAGCTAGTGGAAAGCTGCTGTATAGCACAGGAGTTCAGCTAGATGCTCTGTGATGATCTAGAGGGGTGGGAGGCAGGGGTGAGAGGGAGGCTCAAGAGGAAGGGGGTATATGTATAGTTACAGCTGAGTCACATTGCTGTACAACAGAAACTAAGACAACATTGTAAAGCAACTGAACTGGAGTATAATAAATAAACTAATTTGAAAAAAGAAGACTCCACACTTTCACTGCAGGGAGTTAGAATTTGATCGCTGGTCAGGAAATGAATGGAGAAGGAAATGGCAACTCACTCCAGTGTTCTTGCCTGGAGAATCCCAGGGACGGGGGAGCCTGGTAGGAGGCCATCTATGGGGTCGCACAGAGTTGGACATGACTGACATGACAGCAGCAGCAGCAGGGAATGAAGGTCCCATATGTGATGAGGCCAAAAAACAAGATTGATTTAATCTTTAGGACCATAGCACTAACCAATGGCTTAAATACAACAAATAAATAATTTACATTAAAAAAGAAATACCTGTTTAAAAGAATGAAGCAGATTTGTAAGCCCGTAAGTGAAGGACACTGAGGTAGGTGTTTAGAGAGAAGTGTGTGTGGATTCAGAGAAATGAATCCCCATGTCTTTTGGAGTGAGGTATGAGAAATCTATATGCAGGTCAGGAAGCAACAGTTAGAACTGGACATGGAACAACAGACTGGTTCCAAATAGGAAAAGGAGTATGTCAAAGCTGGAATCAAGATTGCCAGGAGAAATATCAATAACCTCAGATATGCAGATGACACCACCCTTATGGCAGAAAGTGAAGAACTGAAGGGCCTATTGATAAAAGTGAAAGAGGAGAGTGAAAAAGCTGCCTTAAAACTTAACATTCAGAAAGCTAAGATCATGGCATCCAGTCCCATCACTTCATGGCAAATAGCTAGGGAAACAGTGGAAACAGTGGCTGACTTTATTTTTCTGGGCTCCAAAATCACTGCAGATGGTGATTGCAGCCATGAAATTAAAAGATGCTTACTCCTTGGAAGGAAAGTTAAGACCAACCTAGACAGAATATTAAAAAGCAGAGACATTTCTTTGCCAACAAAGGTCTGTCTAGTCAAGGCTATGGTTTTTCCTGTGGTCATGTATGGATGTGAGAGTTGGACTATAAAGAAAGCTGAGCACTGAAGAATTGATGCTTTTGAACTATAGTGTTAGAGAAGACTCTTGAGAGTCCCTTGGACAGCCAGGAGATCCAACCAGTCCATTCTAAAGGCAATCAGTTCTGGGTGTTCACTGATGTTGAAGCTGAAACTCCAATCCTTTGGTCACCTGATGCGAAGAGCTGACTCATTTGAAAAGACCCTGATGCTGGGAAAGGTTGAGGGCAGGAGGAGAAGGGAATGACAGAGGATGAGATGGTTGGATGGCATCACTGACTCAATGGACATGGGTTTGGGTGAACTCCGNNNGTTGGTGATGGACAGGGAGGCCTGGTGTGCTGCGGTTCATGGGGTCACAAAGAGTCAGACATGACTGAGCAAATGAACTGAACTGAACTGAACCCCAATACAAAAAAGTTTGAGAGAAAGCAAAAGTATTGTTTTGTAACCAACTTTAATTTCAGTTAGTGTGTTATAAACATTTTTATGGCAGCCTATATAGATAAACCCCATTTTCACCCTTAATGAGGGCACTATTCCATTTTCTGGTATACCTAATATATTTAATAGGTCTCCTAAATCATATTCAGGTATCATGATTTTTTAAAAGTGTTTCTACCTATATGTATCATTTTGACTATAAATGTATAAGATTGCAACCTGAGATAGCCTTAACTAATTTCAACATAGAGCAACTTTACAATAATTCATTGTGGTAGATACCCTCATTTTATTTAATAGATGTGGAAACTAGGGTTTAGGGTACTAACCCCCTTGCTTAAAGTAATAGAGCTACAAATAACCAAACAGATCCCAATCCAACATATGCATGACCTTTCAAACCCAACACACTGCATTAACAATCTTCATAAGTAATCATGAAATTCTATAGCTGTAAAATAATTTATAATCATATAATTCATTCCAACCCCAAAGTTCCATTAGGTGTGCAAGCTTCTTTATAAGCAAGGATTCAAACTTTTTATATCTTGCCCTCCTTTGTGGAGCGCATTTAGCCTAAGTTAGGCAGTCAGTGACCAGCCCACAGCCCAGTCTCTCCTAAGCCTCCATCAGTTTGAGCTCCAACCTGTAAAGTGTTTGAAAATCTCATAAATTCCCTTCAGCGTTTTCACTACAGTTTTGCCTGCTACACAGATACGTGCCTAAAAGTAGTTCAAACTGGCTGTCTGGAGCAGAAGCCAAGAACTGGATGCTATTTTTAGAAGGAAATAGACTTTATTCACAGCTGAACCTCTGCGACCTTGATCCTCTGGCCTGGGATAATGAGTACAGGGCAAGTCTTAGCAGGCACACTTGCTCAGCTGTTGACCATTTCCTTGGAGCATCTTCTCCATGGTGCTTGGTATCCAGGACTGTACACTCCACTTGTCCAATCTCCCTTACCACCCACAACATGCAGATCAATTACTCCATTTGATCTTAGGTGAAATCGTGGATCCGAAAACAGTTAACTATATGACATCATAACTACAAATGGGAGAGAGGAAAGGTTGATGTTCATCTACTCAACGTCAAGCAACCAGCTTGACTGTTTACAGTGACTTGACCAGATTGGCAGGCTGTGCGGTTGTCTTGTTGGATTAATGGAATCAGTGCAGTTTGATTTGGAGGGAAGAAGGCATTAAACATTAAAGCGGCGAGCATCCCAGTGTCTGTTGTGTGTCCTGTGGTTCCTGAGCACCATCAGAATCCCTTCCATCCTTATCCTGATTCTGTGAGGTAGGTGCTCTCGTTATACCCACCGTACATGTGAGGAAACTGACATTGCCCAAGATCACCCAGGTGACGACAGGGCCAGAATAGGAGGCTAGTGCACAGTCATTATACCTGCTGCTGTTGTAAATGGCTAGGACAATGCAGCAGGACTCAGCTCTCAGTGGGGACACCTGGCTGCGTAGCCCCACCTGCCCTCCAGGTGAAGGGCAGAGAAGGAGCCAGAAATCTTCCCGGCCAGCCATCAACAGCACTGTTCCTTAGACCGAATTTCCTGTGCCATCATAGCGCTTTCTTTTGTTACCAGTGACAAAGGAGTTCTGGGACTCAGACACAAAGCGAGAGAGAGTTTATTTACTTGGATTTTCATGGTTCAAGGCCTGGAGGTTGGAGGTGAGGAATAGAAAAGCTTAAGCCCCGGAAAACTCACCCTGCTGGGCACCTCATGTGCCCGGCTCTGCCGGATGTGTGTGTGTTTGTAGATATTTATTTCCCTGCCTGTGTCAGAATCATATGAGCCCCTGTGCTTTGTACTTGAAAGGATCTTCAAAGGGCAACATCCCCTCAGATGTCTAGACTTCAAGCTTCTTTTCGCCTGCCCTTTCTGTGGTTAAGATCACGGAGGGTTTAGATGGATTATCTCTTCTCTCCCTGATTAGGGCCTCACTTTTTTGCAGCCCCAGACAGACTTTGTGTTCAGCGCCTGCCCCAGGCCAAGTGTCCTTGCTGGGCTGCAGCAGAAGGAAAGAAAAACGGTGCCTGAAATTTCAAGCTATATAAAACCTTTTGCTTATCCTGTTGCTTCCCTGGTGGCTCAAATGGTAAAGAGTCTGACTGTAATGCAGGAGACCCTGGTTCGATCCCTGGGCCTGGGAGATCCCTTGGGGAAGGGAATGGCAACCCACTCCAGTATTGCCTGGAGAATCCCATGGGCAGAGGAGCCTGGTGGGTTATCATCCATGGGTTCGCAAAGTTGGATGCAACTGAGCAACTAACACCTTCCCTTTAGCTTTTTGTTCATTATTTTGCCTGGCAGAGAGGGTTTCTGATGCCCCCGCATTAGTTGTCTCTCTTCCATCCCCTCGCACTTTTGAGGAAGAGAAGAGAAGGGAAAGAAGCTTAAAAAAACAATTTTTCCAGTAAAAACCGAGTTCTAATGCTCTTTTTGCTAGTTGGGACATTCAGTGACCGCGTATGTGCATGCATACATGCTCGGTCATGTCCGACTCTTTGCAACCTCATGGACTGTAGCCCACCAGTCTCCTTTACCTATGGGATTTTCCAGGCAAAAATACTGGAGTGGGTTGCCATTTCCTTCTTCAGGAGATCTTTCTGACTCAGGGATCAGACCCACATCTCTTGAGTCTCCTGAATTGGCAGCTGGATTCTTTGCCAGCTCAGCTATCAGGGAAGTGACAGATGGCCACACGTTATACAAAAGGACAGTCATCTAAAGTCTGGGGAGACTGCCTGGAAGAAGCCAGCTTGGATTATTGTGATGGACAAAGGAAAGGCAAGCAAGCCACCTTTGTGGAAAATATCACAAAGGGTCACAAAGAACAGTGACCAGAAGTAATGAAGGGTATGCCAGTTGTGGACGGCAGGAGGGGGTGGATTGCAGTAGGTATGGTGTGGACCAAGAGACAAAAGAACTGGGTCCGAGCTGATGTCAGCAGTCCCTGTGTTGGCTAAATGCGTCTGCAAAGGAAAAATCATTTAAAGACGCTTAAGAGCCTGACTGTTGAAGTCTCAAAAAATAAAAGAAAGTTAACACCAGCGGAAAAAATTAAAATTGCATTGCACTTCTTCATATTTATTTTATGGTTATACATTGCATTGATGTTTCCTTGTGGTCTGGGGAGTGGAGTGCTAATAGGTCGCACTCAAACCTTTTGATGTCTGAGACATCTAAAGGTCAGACTTTCTCCTGGAATCTGCCACCATCTGTGACTCTGGGCAAGTCCACCCATCTCTTTGAGGCTCTATTTTCTTTTATGTTGGGCAAGTTATGCTGGAGTTTAGGGGATGAGGTGGGGTAGATGAGCTTTAAACTTAGAAAGTATGGGATCCCAAATAATGCTGACTCTCATCTGCTTCCTCCAAGACAGAAAGACTTTTTAATTTAGTTTCTTTATTTAATATTGAAATGTACTTAATTTACAATATAATGTTAGTTTTAGGTGCACAGCAAAGTGACTCAGTTATACATACATCTATTCTTTTTCAAATTCTTTTCCCATTTAGCTTATTACAGAATATTGAGCAGAGTTTCATGTGCTGTATAATAGGTTCTTCTTATTTATCCATTTTATATATAGTACTGTGAATATGTTAATCCCAAACTTCTAATTTATGTTGCCTGTTCCTCTTTAGTAACCATAAATTTATTTTTGAAGTCTGGGAGTCTGTTCCTGTTTTGGTCATTTGTATCATTTTTTAAGAAGATTGTTGATAAAACTATAGGCTGGTTGAAAGAAGAGCCATATTCCAGGGGACCAGCTGATTGAAAAGTTTTCTTGAGAAAACAGTGAACTATCACAGCATTGGATAAGGGGCTCTGTGGAATTTGAACTCTACCAAAGCATCAGAAGGGAGTGGACAGTATCTAACTCCAGGAACTGCACCCAGGAATCTCTTGACATCTGTTAGAGATGTAGAATGGTATTTAAATATTGCCAGTGGTAATTTCATTGCAGTTTCAAGTCTAGAAAACAAAAGAATGCTTGAAAAGAAAACAGAGACCCACAGTCAGTTTTCTAAGCAACACTGTCCTTGACCAGCAATGACCCAGGGCAGCTGGCTTATCCCTTGCTTCAGCCACCAAATTGGAAGGACTCCCAGTTACACAATGTATGACTGCCGAGAGCCACTTCGGAGGAAGAATGTGCTCCTCCTCATATAACTTATGTTAAAGACTTAAAGCTTTATTCTTCTAGTATATAATTTTCAGTATTTTGCACACAAGAGAAAACCATTTATGACAACCCATTTCTTCTTGGATACTTAGCCCTGGAGAAAACCCACCCCTCCTACTCACATCTGTCAAACTACCTAAGAGTCCAATAGCCATCAGGAATCCACCAAAGAGGCCATGGAAAATGTTTGCTCTCCTTTTATTAATATTTAAAAAGCTAGCTGACATAAAGTAAAGCAATAACAGTTGCCACCACTTGACATAATATGACCTTCACTGTTGAAGCAGCGATAAAACCATGGCCTTTCTAGACCTGCTGTCTTTACTCACTGTCTCCCTCCAAATTGAACACTCCATCTTGAACCGTTTGTTTACTTGTTTCGTAAGAGTAAATGTCAAAGTCCCAAAGGCACGATTACGTTCTTGATTCCAGGAACTGCATCTTGTTCTTCTTTTTATCGCCTCAAAAAGGCATGTCGGATGCTTGGTACATAACAAATATCAGCTGAGATGAAGACATCTTTTAGAGCTGGTAATGAAACAGCCTTTTTACATTTTTTAAATTTATATTGGATTATCATTGATTTACAATGTTGTGTTAGTTTTATGTGTACAGCAAAGTGACTGTTTTTTCTGGTGTGGACCACTTTTTAAAGTCTTTATTTAATATGCTACAATATGTCTGTTGTTTATGTTCTGACTGTACGTCTGGAAGGTATGTGGGATCTTAACTCTCGGCATGCATGCTCTGTCGTGTCCAACTCTTTGTGACTCCATGGATTACAACACATCAGGCCTCCCTGTCCTTCACTATCTCCCAGAGTTTGCTCAAAGTTATGCCGTTGAATCAGTGATGTCTTCCAACCATCTCATCCCCTGTCACCCCCTTCTTCTCCTGTCTTCTGTCTTTCCCAGCATCAGGGCCTTTTCCAATGAGCTGGCTTTTCACATCAGGTGGACAAAGTATTGGAGTTTCAGCGTCAGTCCTTCCAATGAATCTGCATGAGGGTAGACATTATCCCTGTTCTTTGAGGTCCACTTTCTAGGTCTAGTCTACATACACATAAATACATAATAAATACTTAAGAAGAAAGTCCTTCATCCCAATACCCTAGACTTCCTATGGAAATGCTCCTGTTGTATTCTGGTAACTTAGACAAGACCCCTGTGAATTTACTGGCTCAAAGAAAATGCAATTGGCCTCTGCTTCAAATACAGCTCGAAACTCTGCCACTAACCCATCTCCACTCAGCGACTCTGTACCCCACAACTGCATTCCCTTTGGGCCCTCTACTAAAGTCACGGCCAAATTTGAAATAACTGAGCGTGCCATGGCAAATAGCATGTGAGGGAATTGATAAATGAGAGAAACCAGAATTCAAGGATGTAAAAACAGACGTGACTATCCTCTTTACAATGTGTTTGGCATTATAACTACAATCTAAACAGAAAAGCATTCTTCTACAATGCAACCTTCATTCCCACGTCCCAGGCAAGAGGTTGAAACCCACTCCAGAACTCTCCTCTGAAAAATATCAAGGAGAAGAGTTGATGTCTTTCCATTTCAGAAATATTTATCACCATGCGAGTCCATTCTTAGGCAGTGTGCTTTGATCCTCTCATGTTTCATAAAGTGGGCATTATTTATCCATTGTCTGGCCCACAGGCACAGCCCAGTTTATAGTCTGACACCACACAGTAGGGAACCCAGAAACTGACCTAAACACACAACGAAACATGACTGAGCATAGAGGCAGCATTGTAATTTATAGGTGAGGAATAACATTTTCCATAAAGGTGCTGTGGCAATTGATTATCCACATGGACTAAAATAAATTTAGATTTCCTATCTCACACCATGCAATTCTAGATATATTACAGATCAGATATGAAACATGGAACTTGAATCTTTAAAGAAAAGTTACACTGGGGCTCAGTCTTGGTGCCGTATGATCTATGAGTTTGAACAAACATGTAATGACATCTATCCACCAGTTTAGTCTCCTACAGAGTAGTTTCATGGCCCCAAAAAGCCTCTGAGCTCTGCTTACCATTCGAACTTCCACTCCTAACCCCTGGCAGCCACGGATCCTTTTACTGTCTCCATTGTCTTGCGTTTTCCATAACATCACAAAGTTGTAATCACACAGTATGCAGCCTTTTCCAGTTGGCTTTTTTCACTTAGTAACACGCATCTCAGCTTCCTCCATGTCTTTTCATGGCTTGATATGCACACATGCATGCTCAGGTGCTTCAGTCATGCCCGACTCTTTGCGACCCCATGGACTGTACCCACCAGACTCTTCTATCCGTGGGATTCTCCAGACAAGAACACTGGAGTGAGTAGCCATTCCCTTCTCCAGGGGATCTTCCCACCCCAGGAATCGAACCCAGATCTCCTGCATTGCAGGCAGATTCTTTACCGTCTGAACCAACAAACAATAACATCAAAAACCTGACTTGGACTTCCCTAGAGGCTCAGATGGTAATGAATTTTCCCACAATGTGGGAGACCCAAGTTCAATCCTTGAGTCAGGAAGATTCCCTGGGGAAGGAAATGGCTCCCCACTCCAATATTCTCGTCTGAGGAATTCCATGGGCAGAGGAGCCTGGCAGGCTGCAGTCCATGGGGTGGCAAAGAGTCCGACACGACTGAGTGACTCACACTTTCACTTCATTTTCACTTGGAAGAAATAGGCTAATTTCTGCAGAGAACAGACTATAACTTCAAAATAAATGTGATTCCTGGAGATTCAATTAAATTACGGTATCCACAAACTGAGTAGGTCTCCTCCACTTTTAGTCTGCAAAGAAATTTATGATAATTGAGCTTTGAATTTCATCTCATATGCTTGAAATAACGATATTGTTTGTCTCCTTTAATCCACTAGAGTAGGGATTTTGACTTGTTCACCAACCAGCACTTATTAATAGCATTGGCACATAATGGATACTCAATAAATGTTGGTTGGCCAAATGAGTAAAACCCATGAAAACCTATATTCTCATGACTGACAATGGAGAGAGAATGTCCCTGGGGGGAGGGGTGGGTGAATTGTGCTTCTCTTTCTAACTGAGATACACTTTGCCCCCTGGCCTCTCGCTCATTATCCTCTTCACCATCCTGATGGCCTCAGAGAAGACCAGCTTTAACGTTGTTCCCTAAGCAGCTGAACCCAGAGGAGAGGAGAGCAGCCCCTTGTGTTAGCTCTCAGCACCAGCGTAAGATACATAGCTCCCTTAACTCCCTCCAGGGTGACTCCCAGTAGAGCTTAACCCCCGGCAGGTGCCCACGGAAGGGAACGGTGGTGTCAGAAGAGACTTACAGTCACAGCCCTGACTCTGCCTCCTCCGTGAGCCCTGTTGTGGCAGGCGACTGTTCCCGGAACCTCAGTCTGGGCTTCTGAATGGCACTTGCTTGGTGAAATAGTTTGCACAGTTTTATTTTACACACACATCTCCTCCTTCCCAATGTCAGCTTCTAGTGTCAACAGTACTCAAAAGGAGCTTCTTTCCCTACTAGTCATGATTTGCTGAAAATTACACCATATTTAGGCCCTATATTTCATGTACAGTTGGTCATCATTTCTTTCCTGTAGTTTTTTTATGCCAATCTTGATTCTGGGCAGTCTCTTATAGCCAATGTCAACTTGATTCTCATTTCTCTTCAATCCATCTATAAGAATATATCTTTTTTTTTTTTTGGTCTTCTCTCTTTTTCAAAGCTTTTATGATCTTGTCTTTATTCTTCGTGTCCTGGGAATTTGCAGTGATGTTTCTAGATGTGAGTTTTTTTCGCTTATATGACTTTCAGTTGGGAAATGTGGTCTCTCTTCTGCTTGGGGGTTTCTTGTGTTGGTTCCCTGATAATGTATCCATTCTCTTTGTTATCTCTTTCTGGAAATGTTAGTAGTGGAATGCTGAGCCATCTCCAAATCTCTTAATCTTTTATTTGTCTCATCTCTTGATATTTGTGTCTCCATTCTGGGAGATTACTTTATCTCCCAAACTTTGTACTGAATTTCTCTTATTTTAGCAATCAATTTTTGCTAAGCCCTCTGTCTAATTTTTTGAAATCCTTCTCCCCCTCATTTTGTGGGTGCAGTAACTTATGGAATCTCTAGGAACAACATTTATTTTGAAGCTATTTTATATTTTCTACAGAAATTAACCCCTTTCTTTCAAGGTTAAGTCTTTGTTGTTATTGTTGTTTGAGTCTCCTGATCTTCTTATCATATGTACAGATGATGAAATATTATCCAGGAATGAAAATGAATAAGTAGGAGTTAAAGATGTAAATATGGGTAACTCCAAAAAGATAATGCTGAGAGTAAAGATAGTTACAAAATGCCAAACATTTTATGATGCCATTTATGTAAAGTTCAAATTCAAGTAAAATTTTCCAAATTATTTTTGACACCTTTGTATGTAATAATAACACAAAAACTGAATGGAAACCACAAATAAAAAATTCTATTTCCTCCAAGGAAAAAGATAGGACATGAAATCTGCAACAATGTTTATAATATTTTATTATTTTAAAAAAGTAATACCCTGAAGTAAAAATGACAGATAATGTTGGAAGGCGGTTATAAGGTTTTCATTGAATTATTTTCTATAGATTTATATGCAATAAAACCAATTCCTTACACTCTTACACAATAATGTCAGTGTCCCCATTACTATTGCTATCCTCCAAATAATTTTATGATGATCACAGATTCTGTGGGCCAAAAATACAGGCAAGGCACAGCTAAGATATCTTGTCTCTGCACCATAATGTCTAGGATCTCAATGTGGAAGACTAGAAGGCTGGGGTTGTTCAAAGTCTGGAGCTGAAATCCACAGAAGCTGTCTTCACTCACATATCTGTGGCTTGGGTTTCTGTGCTGCACAGTGTTCCTCGTGTCCATCAGCAGACGAATGGATAAGAAACCTGTGGTACATATACACAATGG
>SJYF01001114.1:238379-261760 GCA_006410515.1 Procapra przewalskii | reverse complement strand
TTGCCCTGATGGTAGAAGGCAGTAGGATTCTAATCCTGTGAGAAGGCAGTGGAATTTTTCCAACAGAAGAAGGTAGTTTGTGCTACTTAAAATAGAAGTGAGTGGCTGTCCTTCCAAGGAAAGAGAGAGGACAGATTTCAACACAGGGAGTGCCTCTATGAAAGGTTAATTTCTTCTTTAGACTTCAGGAAGAGTCATATTCAGCATCCAGGATAACTTTTAGCTATTGATCCCATTTATTATTCCTGTCCCTGCACTTACACACGTGCAGACTTGCACAGGACTTGATGAAGGGCCATAAAGGACGTGTGTCCACCAATAGCACCACCCCCAGAGCACCAGTGATGCTGAGTCTCTCTATCCAAAGTACATATGCTTTTCCATGTATCTGGTTCTATCTTCACGGCTTTCAGGAGTGTTTCCAAGTTTTCTTCACATGTTAGATGTGCCTAAGTATTTTTTTATGCCTCATCAATACTGTAGATGAAATATTTGCTTTCACCTTCTAATTGGTGTTCTACTCTTTCATGTTCTGTTTCTCTGTGTAGAGACTATTAGGCATGTGCATGTTAAACTGTTGACTAATGTTTCAAAAGGGACTTCCCTGGTGGCCCTGTGGTTGTGAATCTGCCTTGCAGTGCAAAGGACATGGGTTCCAGCCCTGGTCGGAGAACTAAGGTCCCACATGCTGCAGGGCAATGAAGCTTGCCTTGACGCTGGGAAAGACTGAGGACAGGAGGAGAAGGGGGTGACAGAGAATGAAATGGTTGGATGGCATCACTGATTCAATGCACATGAGTCTGAGCAAGCTCTGGGAAACAGTGAAGGACAGGGAAGCCTGACATGCTGCAGTCTATGGGGTTGCAAAGAGTCGGACAAGACTGAGCAACTGAACAGCAGCAACAATATTTCAAAGACAATGAGAAATAGTGACTACTATTCCTGATTTTAGCAAGGATGCCAGAGTATCCTCATCAAATAACATGCTAGTTTGGGAGCTGAGATAAATATAGAGATCTATAGAGATAGATATACCAGATATAGTATATTTGTATACTTTTTATGTTTAGGAAGTATCTTGACTTCTATTTTTTTCCAGAGTTTTTCAGCACTGATAGAGAAGACCATATGACTTGCCCTGTGATTCAGTAGTATTTTGAATTACATTAAAGGATTTAAAGATATCTAATTATCCTTGTATTCCTGGAATAGATCCCACTTTGTCATAATACATTATTATATATTCTTAGAACTATTTTATTGTTATATATTTTTCTGCGAACAAACATTAAATAAAGTTTTACTATGTTAATTTATCCGTAACACTAAAACAAAAAAGGAAAAAATAATCAAATGATAATGCACAATATTTTTCACTGTTTATATGCTGTGCTGCACACCCAGTCACTAAGTTATGTCCGATTCTTTGCAACCCAATGGACTGTAGCCCTCCAGGCTCCTCTGTCCATGGGCTTTTCCAAGCAAGAATAGTTAAGAACATTGCCATTTCCTTCTCCACGGGATCATCCTGAGCCAGGGACTGAACCCACATCTCTTGCGTCCCCTGCATTGGCAGGCAGACTCTTTCCCACTGAGCCACCTGGGAAGCCCCTTTACGTGCCAGTCCTTTGTAATTTTCTAAAGATTACTTTGTGACTCCCAGATAATTCAAGATTTAATTATTAGGTTTTTCAGATTTTAACATATTCCATTAATCTGAGCGATTTTAAACTATATTCTTCCCTGATCCAGTGTGTGCAGTGGCAACACAGTTGTTTGACATGATAATGTCCAAATTATTTGATCTCCAAGGGGGCAGTCTCCAGAAATTTCTGTATTTTCTGTTGCAAAATTATTTCTTTCCTTTTTAGTGAAGAGAAGTCTTTCCATTCAACCTTGCCATGAATCTAATAAACAGACCAATATGTTTCTATTTCCTTTTATGACTCTTGGAAAAAGCATTTTACTTTCCAACTTTGTTGTTATTAAGTTGGCTCTTTGTCTAGTTGGTTCCCCTGTCCTCTTTTTCCTTTATAATAAGCTATGGTAGATTATTTTGTGTTTTTTTTTTTCAAAATATTTACTTTCCCCTATGCTGTACTCCCCACAGTTACAGGATGTTCATGCCTCCAATGAGTGGGGAATCGTTCGCACTCTACTGATGTTGGACTTGGGCCTGTGATGTGCTTCCATCAACGGAAAACAAGCAGAGTGGTAGATGCCATGTTTTAGCAGGAATTTTGAGTCGTTGAAAATTTCATAATTTATACAACCACCAAAATGGTCTTGATTCTTTGGGAAGCTTTTAAACTTTTTTCTAATGTTACTGTCATAATGCAAAACATTTTTGAAACTTCAGTTTCGAAACTGTCTTCAGAGTCAGTTTTGGAAAACTTTAAGTATGCCAGATCTTCTTTTTTGAGGGCATATATTGTTTTTTGAAAACAACCTGAAGTTAATCACAGTAAAACACAGCCAAGTACATCGTACCAGTCAAGAGTATGAGCTTAGATTAAGGTAAATTGAAAGCGAAAGTGCCTCAGTCATGTTCGACTCTTTGTGACCCCATGGATTGTAGCCCATGGAATTCTTCAGGCCAAAATACTAGAGTCAGTAGCCTTTCCCTTCTCCAAGGATCTTCCAACCCAGGGATCAAACTCAGATCTCCCACATTGCAGGCAGATTCTTTAGCAGCTGAGCCATGGGAAGTCCAAGAATACTGGAGTGGGTAGCCTATACCTTCTCCAGGGGATCTTCCCCACCGAGGGATCAAACTGGGGTCTCCTGCACTGCAGGCAGATTCTTTACCAACTGAGCTATCAGGGAAGTACTGATTACGGTAAACCTGTATTCAGATCACAGCTCTTCCCTTCAGTTTCCATGACAGTTTTCTCAGTGTAACAAATGTGAGCAGTAATCGTGCTAGACGTTTTCAGGAACCAGCATCCATTCTCACTCCCTTCTCATCTCTTCACTGTATCCCAGGAAAGAACTAGATTACTCAGACTACCTTGCTTCCAATCATTTGAATGGAAGGAGATAACCCCTTGTGAAATTGGGACATGGTGGCCAAATTCACATCACTTCTCTGGACGAGGGCAAGTGTGCACAGGCTTGTGTGCCCAGGGTGGTGAGGTGTAGAAACTGGATCTGAAGACAATTCAAAAAGAGGAATTAGACTCATTAAAGTAAGACTATCATCTCCTGGAAAGCCTACCTTTTAAACATTAGTCCCTTGAGTGGATAAGCTTTGGTCTATTGGTTGTTATATGCTTCATTAATTTTTAATCATTCTTCAGCGTATTCTGCTCGGATCTTCCTTCTGTGCTAGGGAACAAAAGGATTATTAATCAGGGAAAGAAAGAAATATCTCCCACTACTACCATTTCTATTTTCTCTCCTTCTCAAACCCCAGGAACACGGAAGAATTTACTTGACCAGCTGCTTCTTCTATTTTTCATGACTATTGCCCTGTGATTCAGTAACACCAGGCAAACTCCAACTATCACTTGCACGTTGGGAAGTTGTTTAGTCAATCAGCCATGTCTAACTCTTTGTGACTCCATGGAGTGCAGCATGGCTGGCTTCCCTGTCCTTCACTATCCCCCTGATTTGCTCAAACTCATGTCCATTAAGTCGAAGATGCCATGCAACCATCTCATCCTCTGTTGCCCTCTTCTCCTCCTGCCCTCAATCTTTCCCAGCATCAGGGTCTTTCCAGGGAGTCAGCTCTTTGCATCACGTGGCCAAAGAAATGGAGTTTCAGCTTCAGCATCAGTTCTTCCAATGAATATTCAGGGCTGATTTCCTTTAGTATTGACTGATTTGATTTCCTTGCAGTCTAAGGGACTCTCAAGAGTCTTCTCCAGCACCACATATTGAAAGCATCAATCTTTCAGTGCTCAGCATTCTTTATGGTCCAACTCTCACATCCCTACATGACTACTGGAAAAACCATAGCTTTGACTAGTCAGACCTTTGCTGGCAAAGTGATATCTCTGCTTTTAATACGATGTGTAGGTTTGTCATAGCTTTTCTTCCAAGGAGTAAGTGTCTTTTAATTTCATGGCTGCAGTCACCATCTGCAGTGATTTTGGAGCCCAAGAAAATAAAGTCTGTCACTGTTTCCATCCCCCCCGACCCCGCCACTATTTGCCATGAAGTGATGGGATTGGATGCCATGATCTTCATTTTTTGAATGTTGAGTTTTAAGCCAGCCTTTTCACTCTCCCCTTTCACTTTCATCAAAAGGCTCTTTATTTCCTCTTTGCTCTCTGTCATTAGGGTGGTATCATTTGCACATCTGAGGTTACTGATATTTCTCCTGGCAATCTTGATTCCAGCTTGTGCTTCAGCCAGCCCAGCATTTTGAATGATGTCCTCTGCATATAAGTTAGATAAGCAGGGTGACAGTATACAGCCTTAATATACTCTTTTCCCAATTTTCAACCAGTCTGTTCTTCAATGTTCAGTTCTAACTGCCACTTCTTGATCTGCATACCAGTTTCTCAGGAGATAGGTAGTCTAAATTTCTTTCAGAATTTTCAACAGTTTGTTGTGATCCACACAGTCAAAGGCTTTAGCCTAGTCAATGAAGCAGATGTTTTTCTGAAATTTCCTTGCTTTTTCTAAGATTCAACAGATGTTAGCAATTTGATCTCTGGTTCCTCTGCCTTTTCTAAATCCAATTTGAACATCTGGAAGTTCTCAATTCATGTACTGTTGAAGCCTGGCTTGGAGAATTTTGAGCCTAGCTTGAAAGATTTTGAGCATGACCTTGCTAGCATATGAAGTGAGTGCATTTGTGTGGTAGTTTGAACACTCTTTGGAATTGCCCTTCTTTGAGATTGGAATGAAAAGTGACTTTTTCCAGCCCTGTGTCCACTGCCGAGTTTTCCAAATTTGCTGGCATATTGAGTGCAGCACTTTCACAGCACCGTCTTTTAGGACTTGAAATAGCTCAGCTGGAATTCCATCACCTCCGCTAGCTTTGTTTGTAATGATGCTTCCTATGGCCCACTTGACTTCACTCTCCAGGATGTCTGGCTCTAGGTGAGTGATCACATCATTGTGGTTATCTGGGTCATTTAGATCTTTTTTGTACAATTCTTCTGTGTATTCCTGCCACTTCTTCTTAATATCCTCTGCTTCTTTTAGGTTCACACTGTTTCTGTCCTTTATTGTGCCCATCTTTGCATGAAATGTTCCCTTGGTATCTTCAATTTTCTTGAAGAGATCTCTAGTGTTTCACATTCTATCATTTTCCTCTATTTCTTTGCATTGATCACTGAGGAAGGCTTTCTTATCTCTGCTTTCTAGTCTTTGGAGCTCTGCATTCAGATGGGTATATCTTTCCTTTTCTCCTTTGCCTTTCATTTCTCTTCTTTTCTCAGTTATTTGTAAGGCCTCCTCAAAAAATCATTTGCCTTCTTGCACTTCTTTCCTTTTGGGATGGTTTTGATCGCTGCCTTCTATACAATGTTATGAACCTCCATCCATAGTTCTTCAGGCACTCTATCAGATTGAATCCCTTGAATCTATTTCTCACTTACACTGTATAATCACGAGGGATTTGATTTAGGCCTTAACTGAATGGCCTAGTGGTTTTCCCTACTTTCTTCCACTTAAGTCTGAATTTCGCAGTAAGTAGTTCATGATCTGAGCCACAGTCAGCTACTGGTCAGTTTTGTTGACTGTATAGAGCATCTCCATCTTCAGTTGCAAAGAATAAAATCAATCTGATTTCAGTATTGACCATCTGGTGATGTCCAAGTGTAGAGTTGTCTCTCGTGTTGCTAGAAGAGGGTTGTTTGCTATGATCAGTGCATTCTCTTGGCAAAATTCTGTTAGCCTTTGCCCTCTTTTATTTTGTATTCCAAGGCAAAACTTGCCTGTTACTCAAGGTATCTCTTGACTCTCCTACGATGAAAAGGACACCTTTTACTGGTGTATTTTGAAGGTCTCATAGGTCTTCATTAGAACCATTCAACTTCATCTTCGCCATCAGTAGTTGGGGCATGGATCTGGATTACTCTGATATTGAATGGTTTACCTTAAAAACGAACTGAGATCATTCTGTAATTTTTGAGGTTGCCCCCAAGTACTGCATTTCAGACTCTTTTGTCGATTATGAGGGCTACTCCATTCCTTCTAAGGGATTCTAGCCCATAGCAGTAGATATAATGATCATCTAAATGAAATTCACCCATTCCCATCCATTTCTGTTCACCAATTCCTAAAATGTGATGTTCACTCTTGCCATCTCCTCTTTGACCTCTTCCAATTTGCCTTGATTCATGGACCTAACCTTCCAGGTTCCTATGCAATATTGTTCTTTACAGCATCGGACTTTGCTTTCACCACCAGATGCATCCACAACGGGGCCTCATTTCCGCTTTGTCTCAGCCTCTTCATACCTTCTGGAGCTATTTCTCCATTTTTCTCCTGTAGCATATTGGACACCTCCCTACCTGGAGGTTCATCTTTTATTGTTATATCTTCTTGCCTTTCATACTATTCATGGGGTTCTCAAGGCAAGAATGCTAAAGTGGTTCGCCATTCCTTTCTCCAGTGGACCATGTTTCAGAGGGTAGACAGAATGAAAACTACAATTTCAGAAGACCTAGGGAAGGGACTTACCTTATTCACATGTCATGTGGGTGTCCAGGCTTCCAAGGGAAGGAGTAGGGGACCAGAGCTGGTCTCAAGAAGGGCAGATTAGTCTATCGTACATGCATAAATCTGGAGTGCCAGAGATGTCTGATTGTATCAAAGAGCCAAGTACTTCGAGGAACAAAAGTTCCTAAAAAGAAGGAAAATGATGTAGAAAGAAGGAGGACCCTAATTATAAACTTTGAGTAAGTTGTAATCATATCGAAGATGAACTCTGCTGCCAAATTCCAATTAAACAGTTTACCAAGAAATAATGGGCGCTCACCAGCTCCTCCATTTTCAAGGGATACCTAAGAGAAACTGGTCATATATATTACAAGGGCTCCCCAAGTGGCTCAGTGGTAAAGAATCTCCTGGGTAATGCAGCAGACACAGGTTCAGTCCCTCAGCCAGTAAATTCCCGTGGAGAAGGAAACGGCAACCTATCCCAGTATTCGTGCCTGGAAAATTCCATGGACAGAGGAGCCTGGCAGGTTACAGTCCACAGGGTCTCAAGAGTCAGACAGGACTTAGCAACTAAACAACAACAACATGCATCACAAGGCATTGATCTATTAGTTCAGTGACACCTAAGTACTGTGCGAGACTTCCTAAGAAAAGAAGCGAATCAGCCAGTGTGATAGCTAAAAGTCACTGTATTTTAATCATAAGACAACATGAAAATGGAATCAAGGTGTTTCTATTTCCTGGTAACATTGCTCTTTTTGGATTTTGGACTGAGGCAATCCAATACATCCTCCTTATAGGCAGTGATCCATAAGTTTAAGTTTCCTTATCTGTAGAAGAGGGATAACAGTAACCACCTGTGGGGTTGTTGTTATAATTAAGATTATTCATGCAAATCCCTTGGAAGTTCTCTGCTGAATATGGAATCATGTTTCTGCTCTTCTTCACATTAAAACTCCTCCCAAGGATTTTGTTAACTCATAATCTCCTGTGACTTTCTTTCCTTTTCTCCACTGCACTCTCTCTCTTTTAAGTATTCTTCTCTTCCTACTTGTTCTACACGGTTCTATGGCTTTAAGCACTATCTATATGGCATTATCATTTAAGCACCATCACCAACTCGGGAAGATGGTGATGGACAGGGAAACCTGGCATGCTGAAGTCCATGGGGTCACAAAGAGTCGGACACAATTTAGCGACAACACAACAGGACATGACTTCCTGGTCCAGTGTAAATGTACGCTGCCTATTCAATATTCTGGCTGGCAATTTCCATTCCTGCACCCCTCTTGCAACACACACACACACACACACTCACCCTCTCCCTCAAGCTCTTCTCTACCTCCATAATGATATCACTATTTACTCACTTGCTCAGATCCCAAACCCAGGGCTTCATTGCTTTTCTTCCCTCACACTCTGGACAAATGATCACGAAGTGAGATACGTGAAACCCAAGAATTAAGGCTGTGAGCACAACCATGAGCAAAGGCTGGTATGGAAACAGGTGAGAATTTGAGGAATAGTGAGGAACCCAGGGTAACTGGGAAGAGGTTGCTTAAGATGGGTTTGGAAGGATAGTCTGGTTTCAGACAATGATCACCCTTGAACAAAAATTTTATTCTCTGGGCAATAACAAATCACTGAAAGTTTCTGAGCCTGATCTAACCATTGGTTTAGGAAGATAACTTTGACCACGAATTTGAATTATGAGACATGCAAGGCAAAGAAACAAATTAGAAACCTATACAATAGTTCAAGTAAGTATGATGAGAAACTGGACAAGATAGTGAATAGAGAAAATAAGAGAGATATAAAAACTTGAACTGCTGAAAGCATTAAGACTTTCCTGTTTGGATTTGGAATGAGGAAGGAGTATAAAGTAATAGTGAGGGTTCTTGTCTGTTTCCCAGAAGATAAATATGCCAGGAACTATGGTCAAGGGCAGCTGAATGATAGACAGATTTTTAAAAGGAAGAGCAAAATGAAATTGGCTTTAGACATGTTGAATTTGGGACGGTGTAGTGACAGGAATCTCCAGCAGAATCTAAAGCTTGAAAAGAAGACAAAATCTGAGAATGACAGGAAAATACTGAGCCACATATAACTTCCCTGGTAGCTCAGATGGTAAAGAGTCTGCCTGCAGTGTGGGAGACCCAGGTTCAATTCCTGGGTCAGGGTCAGGAGCCACACACAGTTTGGAATCTGGGACCCAGCACCTAAAAATGGCAACCCATTCCAGTATTCTTGTCTGGGAGATCCCATGGACAGAGAAGCCTGGCAGGCTACAGTCTTTGGGGTCACAAAAGAGATGCAACAACAAGACTTAGTGACCCAACAACAACAACCACTTAACATATGGGGGTGCTCAATAAACAGTTTCAATTGTCTCATAACTGTGGGAATGATCTCTAGAAAGATAATGTTAAAGTTGTTGGAGCAGATGAAATTACCCAGTGAGAAAGGAGCTCTGAGGACAGAGGCTCAGGGTACCGATTTTTGAAGCAGGAGAAGGAATAAGCAAGCAAGAATACTGACGCAGGATGAGACCTCGAGGGGTGTAGAGTCCTAGACCCCCAGAGAGAAGAGAGAGATTCAATGAAGAATAGATTTGCTTCAACACTGGACTTACCTACCAAAACGTCAAGTGGGATGAAGACTGAGAAAACGCTATGGGATTTGGCAGGCCATACACAAAAAGAGTTTTAATGAGGTGGGGGAGACAAGAGTCACCCCCTGGGGACTAGAGAGTGAGCATGGGATCTGAGAGCACAAGGATGCAGCGATAACTTTAGTACTGAATCTTTATCCCAGATGCTTCCATGCTCAAGTTTCCCAGTTCTCTGGTAGTTGCCTGGGCATGAGTGAATATTTTAGCCCTTCAGTCCATGCAGGTAACTATTTCTGATGAGCCCAGGAAACATGCCCATTTTGACAATTCTATTTAACGTCCCACTGTGGTTCTAAACCAAAATACAACTTTTATCCCAACAATGCCACTAGGCTGACTTGTGGGAATCACATGCTTACCTCTGTAAATGTCTGGGGGATAAAAGGTTTCATTCTGTGTGCCTTTATGAATTCCCCTCCCCCCTAATTGGGGACGTCTTTCAGTAGTTCAAGAAAACCCTTCACTTCCTCCATGGGAGAGAGGCATCTCTTTATGATTCAGGGAAAAGCATTATGGCAGAGTGAGTCATAGTGTCTTGATAACATAACAAAGAGAAAAATAAGAGCTAGGCAATTTGAGAGCAATTATTGCAATCTTCTTAGTGGCTCTGATTTCAGATTTGCCATACCATCACCAGTGAATAGCTGATAACAAGAAAGTGGTTTAACAAGAGAAAGAAAGGGAGAAGGGGGGGGCTGGGGTGGGGAGAGCAAGGAAATGATTCAGTGTTGGTTCTCAACCTCCCCAACTGAGTCAGTCTCAATTCCCGATGTGGATGGGCTGGTGTCATCCCTGAGGACACTTGCTTTGGGTCAGTCTTCCACTGGCCTGTCTCCTGACTGCCTTTAGAATTCCACTCTGGGCATCTAGCAGGGTACAGCCTCCCAGGACAAGGTCCAGACCTGACGCCATGCACCTCAAGTACTGCTTGTTCATGGGAAAGAATCACGGAACCAAAGAAACCCTTTATCTGTGCATTCATAGTCTAGAATCTTCCTTTCATCTGAGACCTACCATGGTTCATTGGCCTCACAATGGTAAAGGGCTCGGGGTCTTCCAAGCACAAAATATCCAGACAGGGAGTTCCCTGCTAGTTCAGGGGTTAAGACTCTGCGTTTCCAATGCAGGGGCCTCAGTTTTCATCCTTGGTCAGGGAACTAAGACACCACATGCCACAGCCAAGAGTTCACATGCTGTGACTAAAGATTCCTCACGCCGCAACTAAAACCCAGTGCAGCCAAATACATAAAATATTTTACAAATATCCAGACACTTTAATTCACTTCAAACCCCTTGAGGTTAAGTGTCTCCCTAGTGACTGCCAGCTCTTCAAGCTCAGAAGAGATGCTTATGTACACTTGCCCTTAAAAGTCAAAACTCCACTTAGCAAGATCCCACTTGGCTTGTGTCATCTGTGCATCTGATTTTCCTTATGTGACAAATAATGAATCAGAGATTTCCTGTGCTTTGTGTGGGACCTGCCATTGCACACAAGTCTTTTATTTGTTCATTCCCCCCCCCCAAATTTACAACATATCTTTTGCCTCCCTCTGGTCTCCTTAGTTCAGTTCAGTCGCTCAGTCGTGTCCGACTCTTTGCAACCCCATGAATCGCAGCACGCCAGGCCTCCCTGTCCATCACCAACTCCCGGAGTTCACTCAGACTCACGTCCATTAAGTCGGTGATGCCATCCAGCCTACTACTTTCTTATTTTCTCCCGTCTTTCATAAGAGTGCATGTTTTATTGTCATCTTCATTTTTAAAAACACCCTTCAGCAGTGTCTTTGCCTACAGCAGGGATGATCAAAGTCTCTCTGGGTCCCCTCATGTTCCTGTCAAGGAATTCTTACTCACTCTGCTTGTAAAGAGTGGAACTCTGGCAGATACAAAGCATCAGACACTTCCATCCCGGTGAAGAAAGCCTTGGTGCAGGTTCCTACTTACAAAGACTCCTACGGAAGCAGAGTCTCCATTCCCAGCATCTCCAGCTGTGTGGTTGTTACAGATGCTCTTATCCTGCTGAAAGCAGGAGTCCCCACTGAAGGCGAGATAAATGCCGGAGCCCCAGCCAGAGTCCCTTCAAGGTTAAATGAAGAGGGTGCTTTCGCACTACGGAGTTCATCCTGGAGCTCTCAGGTCATCAGGAACTGCTACTTTTCCTTTGCCCTCTAAAGAGGAAAAGCAAAGAAATCAGGTAAGAAAAAGAGATGGAAATCATCAAAGCCCTAAGAGGGAAGGATCAGTAAATGTTTGGAAAGTGGGTGGTTGAAGTGGGGTGGAAATAAAAAGGATGGTGTGTCAAGGGACAGGGTACTGAAATACACCTTTGGAAGGAGACCAAGAGCTGGAGTACTTCACAGGGGCCTGGAATCTGCATTCCTACATTGCTCAGGGGCAAAGGATGTGAAATGTCTGGGGGCCAGGTAGGGGGAGTGTTCCGGCTCTGGTCATTCAAAGCCAAGCTCTAGTTCGTATGCAGGTCTGCAGGTTGGGGAGGATGCTTCAGAAAGAGCCACGGGTGTTTATGATTATTTACCCCTCAGCTAGGCTGGACTGAGTAGATTAAATAGACGTTCCCCAAAGCACTTTCTATTTCAACCTCTCATGTTCTCTTGAGTATCTGAGAGCACCCTGGGAGTTGGGAGAAGGGGCACATGAAGCCACAAATGTGAAATAAGTTTTTTAATTGAACAAGAAAGGATCTCGTTATAAGTATATGTACCTGATTCTCCAGAGAAACCAAGATGATTTCAAGGAATATCCTGAGAAATACCAATCAATAACAAATTAGAGCAAAATTTATATCATAAACAATGTACAAAGTAAAAGAAAAGTTATGCAAACACATTTACATTATTAATACAATGTAATAAACATATTAATATTATAATTGTATAATATACTATAAAAACTATAAGATTAAGATTTTAAATCAGAATACTAAAATACAGAGTTAAAGAACAAGTAGAAATAGAAAACCCCATATACAACTCAAGGTGTTCCCTTTGGGGTGCACACAGTGGTCTTGACTGGGTTGCATTCACACTCTTATTGATTCTGTTCACTTTCTATACTAGAAAATTTCCTCATTTTAAAAGCCTATATATGTTGATTTATCTTTCAATTCTTTCATTTATATTGATCTGTTTGAGTCTTTCCACCATGCCAAATATTTGGCAGGGTTTATTATTATCAATTTCATTTTGCAGATATTCAAACAAAGGATCAAGAAGACAACTGGCAAGTGGGAAATGACTTCAGTCCAGGTCTTTGGTCTTCTAAATCCTGGATGCTGGTGGGACCCCACACCCTTACCTGGAGAGAACACAGACCTTCAAGAGGCAGAGCACAGACCCACAAGAAGGCAGCATCGGTGAGGAGAGGAGTGAAATGCCGCTGCTGAGTTGAAGCTGCTCATGTTAATGGCAGAAAGTGCCCAGCTGTGATTTGCCTGCTGTGGTAATTGTGGATATATCCGTGACAAGAGGAAGCACCACAGAATCAATGAAACCAATCAATAGCTGGTCGGGAATCCCCTCAGCAGAGGAAGGAATGCTTGCTGTCTGGTTGCTGTCGCCAATTTGTTCCCTAATTTAAGCTTAATTTCAAATCCGTCACTCTTTCTTACCTTTCACTCCAGAATTCTCACTCCTGGGAATTCCTCCCAGGAGCAAAATTCAAAGGAAAGTCAAGTCTATATGCATGAAAATATTGTTGCAGCTTTGTCTATAACAGCAAAATATTGGAAAGGTTTAATACCCAATGACATAGGAAACAAACTGAGGAAAATAATAAAATGGGAAAGATTAGAATTAGAGATACCAAGGGAACATTTCATTCAAAGATGGGCATAATAAAAGACAGAAATGGTATGGACCTAATGGAAGCAGAAGATATTAAGAAGAGGTGGCAAGAATACAGAAGAACTATACAAAAAAGACTGTCATGACCCAGATAACTACGATGTGTGTGATCACTCACCTAGAGTCAGACATCCTGGAATGAAGTCAAGTAGGCCTTAGGAAGCATCACTACAAACAAACCTAGTGGAGGTAATAGAATTTCAGTTGAGCTATTTCAAATCCTAAAAGATGATGCTGTGAAAGTGCTGCACTCAATATGCCAGCAAATTTGGACACAGGACTGGAAAAGGTCAGTTTTCATTCCAATCCCAAAGAAAAGCAGTGCCAAAGAATGCTCAAACTACCACACAATTGCACTCATCTCACACGCTAATAAAGTAACGCTCAAAATTCTCCAAGCCAGGCTTCAGCAATACGTGAACTGTGAACTTCCAGATGTTCAAGCTGGATTTGGAAAAGGCAGAGGAACCAGAGATCAAATTGCCAACATCCGCTGGATCACAGAAAAAGCAAGAGAGTTCCAGGAAAACATCTACTTCTGCTTATTGATTATGCTAAAGCCTTTGACTGTGTGGATCACAATAAACTGTGGAAAATTCTGAAAGAGATAGGAATATCAGACCATCTGACCTGCCTCCTGAGAAACCTGTATGCAGGTCAGGAAGCAACAGTTAGAACTGGACATGAAACAACAGACTGGTTCCAAATAGGGAAAGGAGTACATCAAGGCTGTATATTGTCACCCTGCTTATTTAACTTCTATGCAGAGTATATCATGAGAAACGCTGGGTTGATGAAGCACAAGCTGGAATCAAGATTGCCAGGAGAAATATCAATAACCTCAGATATGCAGACGATACCACCCTTATGGCAGAAAGAGAAGAAGAACTAAAGAGTTCTTGATGAAAGTGAAAGAGGAGAGTGGCAAAGTTGGCTTAAAGCTCAACATTCAGAAAACTAAGATCATGGCACCTGGTCCCATCACTTCATTGCAAACATATGGGAAAACAGTGGAAACAGTGACAGACTATTTTCTTGGGCCCCAAAATCATGGCAGCCATGAAATTAAAAGATGCTTGCTCCTTGGAACAAAAGCTATGACCAACCTAGACAACATATTAAAAAGTAGAGACATTACTTTGTTGACAAAGGTCTAGTCCAAGCTATGGCTTTTTCAGCAGTCATGTATGGATGTGAGAGTTGGACTATAAAGAAAGCTGAGCCCCAAAGAATTGATGCTTTTGAACTGTGGTGTTGGAGAAGACTCTTGAGAGTCCATTGGACTGCAAGGAGATCCAGCCAGCCCATCCTAAAGGAAATCAGTCCTGAATATTCATTGGAAGGACTGATGCTGAAGCTGAAGCCCCAGTAGTTTGGCCACCTGATGTGAACAGCTGACTCATTTGAAGAAAACCCTCATGGTGGGAAAGATTGAAGGCGGGAGGACAATGGGACGACAGAGAATGAGATGGTTGGATGGCATCACTGACTTGATGGACATGAGTTTAAGCAAGCTCCGGGAGTTGCTGATGGACAGGGAGGCCTGGCATGCTGCAGTGCATGGGGTCGCAAAGAGTTGGACACAACTGAGCCACTGAACTGAACTGAACTGACACAGAAATAGGGACTTCCCAGGTGGTGCTAGTGATAGAGAACCCACCTGCTGGGCAGGACACCTAAGAGACACCGGTTCTACCCCTGGGTCAGGAAGATCCCCTGAAGGAGGGCATGGCAACCCATCCTAGTATTTTTGCCTGGAGAATCCCATGGACAGAGGAGCCTGAGAGTCACAAAGAGAGAAAACTGAAGCAACTTAGGACAGATGGATGGACATACGAATATCTTAGCTACAGCAGATCAACTTGATAGAACATTATACAGGAACAAATGCAAAGATTATAATGATTATGTATCAAAATGGAAAATGTCATCATCTTAAACACAAAAAGCAGAATAAAAAATAGACTAGCTGTAATTTAATGAAAATATATTTTTGTGTAGATGAATAGAAAAATGAAGATTAGTGGTTTATACATGAATCTTTTAAAACAAATTTTAATGTTGTTCTTATAAATAAAATAATATAGGAAACAAAATAATGAGTGACTATTGCTTAATATGAACTTAACTGCTATTGGGTGTCTTTCTGTGTGTGCATTGTCTTACAATTTATCATGTAGATATAAAACCAAGAGTTCCGAGAAATAACACATATTTTCATAACTGGCTGAATGATTTTCACTAAGATTTTAACCTCTATAAATTTATAAATAGTCACAAATTTATCCATCATAGGAAGAACAATTTTTATAATAAGAATTCAATAAATGTTTCTGGAGTGAATAAACAGACAATGGGAAGAGATCAAATTCTTGTCATGCACTTGAGCTGTTTCCAATAGACGCTTCAAACTCTTGAAAACAGAAGAGTAAAATCAAGCAGTTCTTACGTGTTATTTTAATAATGAGAAGAGATATTTTCTGGACTGTTTGTCACTCTGGTGTCTGTCAGAACCTCCTTTCTCCAGTGTGAAAGTATATGCGGTAGGTACCTTTAAAAGCATACCTATTTGAATAAAACACGGATTGCACAAGTAACTCCTAAAAAGCAATGGGGGAAGAGATGTAACTCCCTTCCCCCAGCCCCGCTCCGCCTTCACAGCCAACTACAGCTCTCTTAGATCTCATGTTCCAAGGAAGGAGTCTTTGCCCAACTCCCTAATCCAGGACCAGAACTGGAATTACAGAAGGGATTGAATTCTTGGTACTTTACCACCTGACATCATTGTTCAAGTGTCAAAACAAAATTCATCCCTTGTCTTTAAAATGGTAGTATTTATAATATTTTATAATTTGTAATATTTGTAATTATAAATATTATTAGTTACTTCCTTCAGAACATTTGATCATAATATCTGACAGTTGTCTTTTTAGCACCAATATGTGGCACACTCCCCAGTATGGTGCTGGGCACACAGTGGGTGCTTACGAGGGGGTAAATTCTGAGGCAGTGCGGGAGGGCCTGGGCCCAAGTGCCCTGCCCTACCCAAGGGCCCACTTCCAGTCTCTGTGATCATGGCTTTTTTCTTAAAGAATTTATTTGTTGAATCAATAAGCAGAAGCACTTGGTACAAATTTTTAAAAGAACAGGACACAGAAAAAGTAAATCTTCCAACCCTCTGCCCCAAGTTAAGTGGGCCCCTTTGCAGTGATATTTCTGCAGACACAGCTAGACACATATAGAAAGACCTTGTAGAAATTTCAAAGCATTCCATAGTGTGGCTTTGCCATAATTTATTTAAAGACAGTTTGCTACAGATGAAAATTTAGCTTGTTTCCAATTTTCTCTCACAAACAATAGGGCTGTTAAAAAATATGCTGAGGCATTTTAAACTTTTTTTAAGAGTTTTTTTGAGCAAAAATCAATCTGAATCAGGCAGTGCCAAACCAGAAGTAATTGGGAGATACCACTGACAAGAGAAAACGTGGAAGCAAGGGAAGGACTGACTGGCTATAGTTCAAAGCCTAATTGGCTGTTTGTGCCTGGTCGTCCTCAGGCTTCAATTTCATAACCTTGAAGCATTTACAGGAATAGATGTGGGTTTGCTGGTATAGGTGCCAGGGCATTGGAGCTCCCTCAGGCTAATGGATTCCTTGTTTAACTGCTTTAACAGTATAAATGCATATGGCGACTGTGCTCATGTGTGAGTACATTTGTAGTTTAAGCACCTGAACGAAGACTTGCTGGAAAGGATGAAGCAGAGAATGGTTGCTGAGAATATCTAGACATTTGTGACTCTGTTGGGATCAGGTACTATTTATGAATTTATTTACAGAGGTCTGACAATTTATGATGACTTTCTACCCAAAATTTAATGTCATTCTCTGTATTCAGTTCTCCTCTTGTGTTTCTCATCTTAAAATTTCCCTCAGATAAGGCTTATATGTTTCTTATTTAAATCTGTTCCTAGCTGTTCTCTTTTCTTGTTGCTATTGAAAGTAGGTCTTTTCTTATACTTTATGTTCTGATTATTATTTGTATATGTAAAGCATATTGATTTTGGTAAGCTGATTGTGTTGTTATTTGTATAAATAAATTTTGTTTGTTAATTCTCTTAGGTTGTCTGGCTTACAATGACATCACCTGTCATTATTAATGTTGTATCTCCTTCTTTCCAGATCATAAATCTCATGTGTTTTTCTTGCCTAAGCCAGTATCTCCAGTAAAATATTTCAGTGTTGTTACTGGGCATTCTGTCCTATTCCCCATTTAATAGTAATGTTATTTTCAATTTCTTCAAAGGATCTGGAATATAAAATTCCATCATTTTCTAACTGGTTAATATCTCAAAGTAAACACACACACACTTTTAAAGCATTGCTTTATTAGAAACATTTTGTGCAATATAAATACATGACTCATCCCATAACAGAAAGATGAGACGAGTAAAGCTGATACATTTTTCTATGCTCCATACTCCAGAAGATAAAAAAATGTTAAAGGTGCACCAATGACTTGGGTAACATTTTTAGTTTAACACATAAAAAGTAAATTTCATGAAGTAATAAATTACATGACAAAATTCAAAGATTAGATAAGATGAGGGTATTCAAAATTAGAGCATCAAATTTTTTCTTAATGTAAGCCATTAAACAGTGAGTGTAAAGCTGCTTTCTCTAATGTTTTCTGAAAAACACTGATTAGATGGACGTTTTCAAGAAAATCTGCCTGCTGTCGGGGAGTGGGTGCTTGTTCCCGGCATGACTTTACAGGGGATGGGGAATGAATGGTGGCTTAGGACAGTGGTGGGTGGTGGGTCCTTGAAGACTGTCTGAGCCTAGACTTCATGGCCACAGTGCAGTGAGGCTCAACTCAAGAGTGTGAGGAGCCAGGGTTTCCTTAGGCTCAGTTCTCTGATTCTCAAGCAAGAGCTCCAAGATGACCATCTGTTCTCAAGGGAACAGATAAGCTCTAGGGCTCGCAGTCCCCCAAAGACATTGAAAGCACTTTAGTAAGAACACAGGTAAGAGTGGTCTACCCATCTTCAGCAGTCTAACTGTTGCTCCTGGTCTCCTATTCACCTGCTCTGTGCTTTGGGTAATGTTCATCAGTCTCCCGAGGTTCAATTTCATCAGCTACCAACACCTGCCCCTAAGGTTGGAGTAAGAACTAAGACGATAATGATTATAAAGGTGTGGGAACAGTCCCAGCACACATATGTGAGCATTTCCATGCTCCTGTGCTGGGGAATCCACCCCTACTACACAGGAAGAATAGTTTCTAGTATTACACGTTCATCTGATTTGAGGAAGATCATTTTGATGTTGCAATTTCCAGAAGTTAGGAGGAACCGGGAATGTCACTGACTGAGAACATGCCACAGCTCAGGCTGGTGGAAGACGAATGTCTGCATTCAGGTGCCAGCAGCTCCGTGCAGACTACCAAGTGATCTATCATAGCTTCTCTTGCATGCTGCCTTGGAATCAGACCCAGAGTCATCATTTTCCACCTGCATTTGTGCTTATGGCCCTGACTGTCTCCATAAAAGCTTAGATTTTTTATTGTTATTGCTTTGTGGCTTTTAAATTCAAGCTCTAATCTCCTCTTACGTTGCCCTGACAGAAACTGCCCTGTATTATGGTTTCAGATACACAGCCCTGGGTTTTTGGGAGTCACAGTGGCTGAAGAGTGGCACGAGAAGGTCGTGTGGGCAGAAGAAACACCCTGGCCTTGTGCAGGCATCCTGGCTGCCTCTGATACCAGCACAAACTAGCGATGAGCCACAGCAGGTGGTTAGAGCATCCTTCACCCACCCTGATCTGGCATCTCAACAAGGAGATGGATATGCTGCCCCCTGGGGCACTGGAGAACACTTACTGGGGGCACACTCAGATAGTCACTGGCTTCCAGAATTTTCAGATACATCATAACCTCACAGAATTATTCATGATGGTACCTGAGTAATATAAAACACTTGAGTTAGGTGACTGCTAAAATGTCTCGTGGGGTTTCTTAAGATGACACTTCTCAAAGCAGGGATTTGTGAGAGACAATTCTGACCCTACAAGTTTTGCTCCACTGAAATTAATTCAAGGATTGAGGAATTCATGTGCCATGTGACTAGTACATAATATTGCTTAGACATGATAAATAATTCAGGAATTTGCTCCATCATTGAAAAACATTGAAAAGCATTCCCAGAACACACTAATTATATTATTACTAAAATATGCATAGTATATATTTTTAACTGCTCACCAGAAAATTGTAGAAAATACAATCAGAAAATTCATGTGCTGTGCTTTTGCTGGTTCCCTGGGCCGTGGCCACCTGCTGGCTTAAGCAGGGCCATCTCCTGATGGAAACACTGCACAGCATGGAAGGCTGAGCAAAGCACCAGCTGCCTTTGGAAATGGCAGTGAGACTTCAGGAAACGACAAGGACTGTCTACTGTCCCTGGATCCAAATGAAGACAGGAGCATCACTACTCCTGTAAGCATCAACAGACAGAAATACAAAAACACCAGTTAGTCGATTACACTTACAAACGGTGGCCAGTCCTTAATAACTCAACACTGAAAAAATCTGGGGCTTTACTTGTAGCTCAGTCAGTAAAGAATCTGCCTGCAATGTGGGAAACCTGGATTCAATCTCTGGTTGGGAAGATCCCCTGGAGGAGGGCATGGCAACCCACTCCAGTATTCTTGCCTGGAGAATCCCATGGACAGAGAAGCCTGGTGGACTACAGTGCACGGGGTCACAGAGTCGGACACGACTGGGCGGCTAAGCACAGCACAGCAAAGGTTTTGAGTTTCATCTCTAACACATACATAAGAGACATAAGCCAGCATCTGGATCATGACACCCCCAGAGAATGCAGTAGACGGATGGAATATTAATAGAATTTAAATTTAAAAACCATGATCCAAGAGTTTGGGGTGAGACGGAATCAAGAGGGTTTTCTTACTTGAAGCACTCTCAAAGGCTAATATGCTGATTGCACCATTGCTCTCCAGCAGAAATGATGGCATAGGACACCTCCCAAACATGCCAAAGGAGAACGGTGTGTCTGCAGAGCATCTCTCAAGGCTGCCTTCCTCAGTGCACCTTGGGAAGTGCTGTTGGGTGAGTTCAGCCTGTTCTATAGCCACCTCAGCAGGGAGGGGCCTTCAGTGCCCCACATTACTATTACCGACTACAGCCCTGCCTCACTGAGTACCGCACTGGTTAACTGAGTTCAGCACTGCCTCACTGAATACAACACTGCATGAATGAGTACAGCACTGACTAATCAAGCACAGCAGTGATTAACTGAGTACAGCACTGATTATCTGAGTACAGCCCTGCCTCACTGAGTACTATACTGCACTGAAGCTTTCCATTTCCATGTCCTGCCTGACCCTGGGTGAGACTGGTTCAGGGGAATATACGAGAGGCTTAAACATTTAAATAAGTTCCCAACCCACTTATGGCCCCTACTCCCTTTCTGCTCTAGCTGTCAGTGAATTTCAGCAAGTCCTGATGAAACGTCAGGGACCATCCTATAAAGATAGGCATTGCCACAACAGGAAAACCAGAGGGCTGGGGCTCATGATAAGCTGTCTCTTTAAAAATACCTTCTGAAAATTTTGATCTTAATTCTCCTGAGATGATAGAGAATCACAGCAGAAGTTAAGGTGAAAAGCTGTTATTTCAGATTCTAGGGTTAATTAGCTCCCTTATACATGCGCCTGTAGGGAAGTGTAGCAGGTATGATGAGAGAGACATGTATGCTTTCCTTTTTATAAGTTCTTAAAGCAGGAGCTATTTTAAATGCTGCAGAAAGCAAGATGATACAGGGAAAGAGACATCTTTCTAGCAGAATTCACCCCAACTTCTGTCTAATGAGGCTTCCTTGGTGGCTAAGATGGTAAGGAATCTGCCTGCAGTGCAGGAGACTCAGGTTTGATCCCAAAGTTGGGAAGATTCCCTGGAGAAGGGAATGGCAACCCGCCCCAGCATTCTTCCCTGGAAAAGTCCATGGACAGAGGAGCCTGAGGGGCTACAGTTCATGAGGTCGCAAAGAGTTGGACATGACTGAACAACTAACTAAATTTCACTGTCTGTCTAATGGGGTCTGTAACGGAGAGATTTTTTTTCAAGTCCTCTGCAGGATGCTCTTGTTAATGACACAGTAAAAGTGTCTCAGACTGACAGAAGGAAATCAGCAGATCACTACCCGCCCTGGCCCTGCATATTCCAATCTGCAAACTCCCCTGAACTCAGCCCCAAGAGAGAGGACCACGCTTTGGCTGAGCATCCAGGCTGCACATCTCCGTAATGGGTTCAGGCACACTGGTTATGCAGAAGGGATGGGAGAGGCCCCCAGCACTCATGCTGATGACACGGTCACTCACCCTCCAGCCTGTCAGGCCTCAGGACTGTGCTTCCCGGATGCCAGCTGTCACACAGGAAGCTGCAGCCTCCCTCTCCCCCGCCTCCTTTGCTGGCTGGAGCTGCAGGGCCATGGCCTGGAGAGTTTCCTTCACCATCTGGAGCTCCCCCTTGAGACACTGTGCGCACGTCGTTAAGGAACACACGTGAAGGTGATGGGCGGCCCCTGCAGCCTCCCAGGGATCTGCTAAGAGCCACGTGCCTGCTGAAAGCAGATGGGCACTGCCCTCTAATTGCAGTTTCAAGTTCCTCCAAATTGGACCAATTAAATATTAATACAAATGTTACACTTCTTTTAAGAGCGACTGCAGTTCCTACAAGGCCCGAGGTCATTGACTGTTTCAAGGAAGGTTTCCAACAGGAAAAGGAAGAGTCAGCTTTTAGACTGAGACAGATGGCAAGCTAGGATGCTCCATGGAATATGGTCAGCGTGACTGTACTCCTGCTAAGCCCCCTGCTGGGGTGGGGGCCCCTGGCACATGCAAGTGCTCTGACAGTGGAGAGGAAAGAAGGCTGGAAACCAGAGTCTCCTGGAGAAAGCCAGGCCTGGGCGCCAGCACAGGTCCACACTCAGAGTCATGAGTTACAGCGCCTGTCGGCCACTGGCCAGCCTCGTCACCTTGTGTAAATCACTTTGAATCTCGGTTTTCTCCTGAAACAATGACTTCAAAACCCCTTGGGTTCTAATCTGCTGTCATGTGTTATTATGCTCCAGGGTACTTGTAAAACAGCCATTCAGGGCACTAGAGATTTGATAGAAGGCAGGGAGCTTGCATTCTCTGGGTTGGCTAGTTGGTTGACACATTTTTCTTTAAACTGTTGGACTCTTAGTTTCATAACCTATAAAGTTGTTTCTCCTGTAGATAAAGCAATCACAGAGAATTTAGCAAATAATCCTATGGAATAAATAATATGACTACCATCCTTTAAAAGAGATGAGCTCTCTTCTAGGTGCTTAAGCTCAGGAACATCTAACCAACAGTTGTCTTCCTGTCTGTCCACAGCTAACTCTGCTTTTCCTGGTCTACCTGCAGTCAGAAGAATTCTAAGACAAATACAGAATGAGTGGTGGATTAGATTCTCTTAATTTAATAAGCAAACTGATTTAACTTCATCCAACAAGACCTTAAGAAGAAACACAGGAAGATGTTAACACCACTTAAATGCTGTTAAGTCATCGCACGAGGTCAGACCACTTAAATATTACTAGATCAGATATGGAGAAAACAGAAAGCTTTAGGGTAAGCAGCTTGCAGACATCTTCCCACTCAGACTGCCTACATCCACTACAATGTTGTTTTATCCAAATGCGTTGTTGATGCAGTGTCAAGAGAGAGATACCTTTAGGTTATGACTATAGGAAGCTTTATTTTTTCTTTTCTAAATAAGGAATTCCAAAGGATCCTGGGAATTATGCAAATGAACCTCACCTAAGCAAAAATCGCTGAGCCACCCTGACAAGGCTTTGGCAGTTATTCTTGCTCTTGAAGCCTCACTAGATTTCATCATTTACATAATTTACATACATCTACTATGATGATTCACTCCTTGCACTTGAACTTGACTGGGGGGTGGGGGGGGGACGAGGGCGGAGTTGAGATCCAAGAGAAGAAAGTATCCAATACTTGTCTTTTTCCTTTTTTAAAAGACTTCATTTTCTTCTATTTCTCTGAACAGCTCTGTTAATCTTTAGTGAAAACACATATGACTTTACACAGGCAAGAACATAAGTGGTCCCAGACCAAATACCAAGCTGCCAATTAATCACAAAGTTAAGCTACGTTTATAAAGAGTGA
>SJYF01001114.1:181127-196712 GCA_006410515.1 Procapra przewalskii | reverse complement strand
AACCAGCTTGAACATCAGGAAGTTCACGGTTCATGGATTGCTGAAGCCTGGCTTGGAGAATTTTGAGCATTACTTTACTAGCATGTGAGATGAGTGCAAGTGTGTGGTAGTTTGAGCATTCTTTGGCGTTGCCTTTCTTTGGGATTGGAATGAAAACTGACCTTTTCCAGTCCTGTGGCCACTGCTGAGTTTTCCAAATTTGCTGGCATAATGAGCGCAGCACTTTCACAGCATCATCTTTCAGGATTTGAAATAGCTCAGCTGGAGTTCCATCACCTCCACTAGCTTTGTTCGTAGTGAAGCAGAATAGGCACATGTACATATATAACTGAATCACTTTGCTAAACCCCTTTCACTATCACGACATTGTCAATCAGCTATACTCCAGCATAAAATAAAACGTTTAAGAAGGAGTAAACCAATTAACACAACATTGTTAATCAACTACATTTCAATTAAAAAAAGGAGAAGAGTGAACTGAATGAAGGCCAGACATTATGGTCACTTTCAACATTTTTCTTTCCATCATCAAACTATAGAGCATAAACTGAGAACACTGTTCAGCTCTGTTCTTCCCTTTTTGACTCTACCTTGAAATAAGCCATTTATTTTGTCACCCCTGCAGTTAATTATGAGCCTTTCTGCCTTCAGACATTCCACTCTTCTAATCTATCACACCTATTATTGCTCCAGAAACGTTAGCTGCTTTCATTGCTTGCCAGATGGAAGCCAGCTCTTTCAAGGCCTTTCCCAGTTTCCCTACTGTGGACACCTCCCCACGGCTCCCCTGTGTGCTTCCAGATGACACCCAAGTGCATCACTCGCTCTCCCCAGGACAAAGGGACAAGTTTCCAATTTCAGACAATTACTTCTCATGCTTTTTCTTTTCCGAAATCCCCACCTGTTGAGAAGCCCACCAATTCATGAAGGCCCATCTCAAATGTCACTTTAGTAAAGAACTCTTCCCTCATCCCCTCGCCGGGTACAGTCTCCATTCTCTGAGCCCCTATGGCATTTGGTAGTACTCTTAATACAGTTATTATGTTCTGCTTTGATGTCTGACTTTGATGTACATATACCTTCTACTGCAGATTCCTAATGAAGTTTGAGAATAATTCATACTCATTTTTTAAAAAAATCCTGTGCATCATACAGTCTAGCAAGGTATTAACCACAATAAGAATTCAGTAAGTATTTAATGAACTGAATGAACTTTCAGGAAAGATACACTAAAAGAACTCCTCCAATTTGAAGCAGATAAAACAATTAAGTGAAAAAATATCCACCCTAATAAAGGTTAATAGGGGAAAAGCTTTCCTGATAAGCGATCCCAGTGGACTGACTACATTAAAAATTAAGGTCTCAATATGCCACTCAACCGTGCCAGTGCTGCACTGTTTTCTAAGCTGTTCAATGACTAAATGGAAATTTTAAATCATTTGACTACACGTTTAAGGTGGGGAAGACACAGAAACCTGGAAGTCAAAAAAGGGACAAAAAGTGACAAATCCAAATACATGCAAATTTCAACTTCTAGACAGCAAAATGCCATAAATGAACACCAAAATTCAAATGGCCTATTTAGGAAAAAATATTTCTAATACTTTGCACAGTCCAAGAATCAAATTCCTTAACAAATTCCTTAACCTTCAAGAGTTCTGAAAATCAATAAGAAGAAAAACAAACATTCCAAGGAAAAGAAAAAAACAGAATAAGCAGAGGAAGAAAAAGAAATGACCAATAAATACATAAAAAGGTGATCAGTAACATTTCAAGGCAAAGATGTGCAAATAAAGCATTACCCTTTTTTAGGAAAGTCATTTGGCAATGCTTGTTAAGATTAAAAAAGCACATGGTCTTTGATCTAGCTGTTCCACTTCGAAGCATGTACCCTACAGACATATTCAGACAAGAAAAAAAGAGCTGTGTGGAAAAGTACAGTAATTGCATCACAAGAAACAACTGGAAACAACCAAAGGCAGAAAACAAATCAACCAAATTTACTGTTGCACACAATGCAACCATTCACAACAGAAAGCTAGGCTATGTTTCTCAAAATAATGGAAAGGCTTCTTTAAAAATTAAATCAAATAGGTAAAGCACAGAACAAATAGTATTTTGTTAAGACCTCATTTGAAGTTTAAAAAATAACAAAAAGGCAGACATATACATCCATATATGCTCATGCACAAATAAAATATTTCTGGAAGAATATACTTGAAACTGTTTCCTTATAGTTGGGAGAGGCATGGGGGATTACTGCTTTCTGCTGTATATCTTTTTTTTTTTTGCATTCAAATAAACCACATGTATCCTTTATTTGTATAACAGAAAGGAAATCTAAATTTTTTAAAAATTTATCCACTGCTTTTCCTTTGGCCTTTTGGCCAAAATCTGCACAGTCCCCTTTGCAGAGAGACTGTCCTAGTTTGTGGGCACATGTGTGATCACTGCAAGCTATCAGCTGAGGAAAGGGCTTCCTAATCAGAACTTTTCAGAAGTAGCAGCTACCCTGAGTCCTGAGAGCCACAGGATAAACAGAAACACATGCCCACGCCGAGGGCAGCCAAGGAATTTTAAAGGGAAACAGGAGCTAGACGGGAAGGGAGAGAGCGCTTCATAAATCGCCCCCCAGCTCCTCTCCTGGGTACTGTCCAGTAGCTCAACTTGAAGAGAAAAGGAGCCAGACCCTGCCCTGTAGGTGAAGGCTAGGATTCTCCCCACCTCCCAGAGAGGCGCCTTTCCAGACAGCTCAGGGCTGGGATGGGAAGAGAGACCTGCCAAAGGGCTCCCCCTGAATGTTTTATGGGACAAACGTACAGTCAGAGTGTCAAAGGGGCAGAGATCCCTACAGCTCCATAGACATCTGGCCTTACGGAAAAGAAGACAGAAAAATGTCCCCGAACTGTGTTTTATGGAGAAGAGCACAAGCTCCTGGGGAATGAGTGATGCCCCGAGCCCCAGCCCAGAGATGCTGCTGGTACAGTGTGAGCGCCTTGGAGGTTCTGTGGGGCTGGAGCAGCGGAGGCCATCAGCACATTCTGCCATCGTGAGAGCCTTAGGTGGGCTTTCCCTGGTGCTGGAGGGCTCAGGCCATAAGCCACGGGAAGGGTGACATGAGCTCCAAACAGACCACAGTCACGGCTCCAGAGACAGCAAACAGCCAGGGCTGGGGCCTCTGACACGAGAGGGGGCCCAGCGGCCAGCAGCAGCCTCATCGTGGGGCGAGCCCCGATCCCCCAAACAAAAGACGTGATCAATATATACCCCAAGCAAAAGGAGCTCACATGGGACTTCTTCACAAATGACAGACTGCAGGGGTGAAACAGGGGTGCTCTATGACAGCCCCACGCAGGGGGGTGAGGCGCTGAGCTGCTGGATGACAACGTTAGGAACAGTGGGCACATCCCGTGAACATCCTTCGTTTATGGCCCTGCAGCCCATACTCCTGCTTTGACCTGCATCCTAGATTGTAATCATCCACATATATTTGTTGTTGTAGTTCCGTTGCTCAGTTGTATCCGACTCTCTGCGACACCGTGGACTGCAGCGTGCCAGGTTTCCATGTCCTTCACTCTCTCCTGCAGTTTGCTTAAACTCATGTCCTTTGAGTCAGCGATACCATCTAACCATATATATTTGCTCCCTTCCAAAGCAAGGACAGGACTTCCCTGGTGGTTCAGATGATAAAGAGTCTGCAATACGGGAGAGCTGGGTTCTATCCCCGGGTCAAGAAGATCCTCTGGAGAAGGGAATGGCTACCTACTCCAGTCTTCTTGTCTGGAGAATTCCATGGACAGGGTGGGCTACAGTCTATGGGGTCCCAAAGAGTCAGACACAACTGAGTGACTAACACTTTCACTTTCAAAGCAAAGACACCTTCGAGGTCGGAGTGTGCCCTTGATGAATCAGGGAGTGAACAGACTTCAGTGTTCAGGGTGACGCTCAGTCTGTCTTGCACTGTCCTCAGGCCATCATCAAGGCTGGAGGAGATCAAAGCCCAGAGACCCCTCGGGCCGGCAGGAAGGATGCTGTCAGCACAAGGAGCAGGAAGACCACGGAAACCTTCCTGCCTCTCAGGAGCGCGTGCGCTGCGCCTGGGCAAGGGCCTTGGCTCCTCGCGGCTGCAGGTGATTCAAGACCTCGGCTGCCGCTGCTGCTGCTGGTCAGTGGCTAAGTCATGTCTGACTCTCTGCCACCCCATGGACTGTAGCCCACCAGGCTCCTCTGCCCACGGCATTCTCCAGGCAAAAATACTGGAGTGGGTTGCCATTTCCTTCTCCAGGGGATCTTTCCAACCCAGACATCAAACCCACATCTCCTGCTTGGCAGGCAGATTCTTTACCACTAAGCCACCTGGGAAATCCAAGACCCTGGCTATAAACCAACCAAGGAAAGAGAAAGCCAGAGAGCAGAGTGGCCACAAAAAGAACGCAACAATAGGTCTGGTAAACAAGAGCCTCGGGGTTGAAGGGGCTGGAGAGATGATGGGCAAAGACCTGCCCTGAGCTGGTTCTTAAATGTACGAGATCAGGCATCACAGTGAAGGCTGGTCCGCAGGACAACCGAGCCGCAGCGCGGGGGGGGCCATGGCATCAGGAGTCCCACCAGGTATGCACTCAGAGCTCCTGAGAGGCAGGTCTGACTGAGGTTCATGGGGGCTGCACTCATTGAAATTACCTGCAAAATCTCATGTGAGAGTGCATGGGAATAGGAGCCATAGATTTCATGAGGGTCTAATAAAGGCATATGATTTTTTTTTTAAAAGAAAAGAAAAAGGGATTAATGTACATATGGATCACTTGGCATTCTTGGTTCCCAAGCCAGGGCAGGCCTGAGACTCTCCCCTCCAGCCACATCTGGATGGTGCCCGTGTTACCAGTTTGCAGCCACACCTTGAACAGCAGGGTCTTACCCGCTGAAGCCTACAGCCTCCAGGGCTCACACGGCCTGCACCCAACAGGGTTCAGTGCCATGCTGACCGGTCTAGATTTTAGCACATGTGACAAGAAATGCCTGACAGGAGGCAAGCTCAGACAAGTACCACTGGCACTTCCTAAATGCCTTTGGGATTTGCGATCTCATCATTAATACGGAAGAGCTAGGAAGACTGGCTTCCATCACCGCTGAAGAAAGATAACCCAGGGTCCCAGGTGTCTGGGCCCTTCTTGTGAGTTCACAAGGAAATCCAGCAAAGAGAGTAGTTTTTCCTCATTCTGGCTTTTATCTACCACCTCTAGGAAACTGACAGGAAAAACAAGGATGGTCAAGCGACTTCATTTGGTTTATAGAGAATGTGTGTGGCGCCGAATATCTATGCATATGAAAGATCAGATTAAACCTTTGCAGGCAAAATGAAGTCTAAGTGGCTGCTGGCAGCAAATTCCACTGGCAAAGACTGTCGATACAGAGTGGGTTTTAGCCCTCTCAGGCTGGCTGGGCTTTTGGCCACCAAAGAGGGTCCTGAGGGCTGAGCAGCGCGGAGATGTGGTCCTGAGACAGGAGTCTACAGGGGCAAGTAGAAAGCCTAGCTCCTGACAGCCGCCGGATCGCGCATCTACAGCTCTATCCCCAGTACACAAAGTATCATAAAGGCTGAAATCCAAATTGAAGTCTAAAAATAGCAGGATGAAATTATTTCCTCCCTTCCTTTCACCAGAGAGCAAAGCGGCTGACATCAATATCAGCAGGGCACAACTGACTTCTCCGAGTTTGCGTGGAAAGAACGATTACACAACTGCCCTTTCTCACCAGCAGACCTACTGTCCCAGGAAATAAGGAAGGGAAAGCAATTACACTGTTGCTGAAAACCAATAATGGATATTTGATTACGATTATTAATGGGGAAAGAAAGAGATGGACCGCTGAGCTGCAACCAACCACTAATGAATCTGCAGGAGATTCCAAGGGGGGGATTAATTTTTTGTTTTCTTTTCATCTCTCAGCCAGTCATTGGAATGTGACACCAAACTTTAAGCATGGCCTGTCACATCCTTATCAATATTCAATGCCACGGCACTGTGGTCACATTATCTCCCCTGGATTCCCAAGTGACAGGCTCCTTGCTGTGGGCGCTTGTTTTCCCTTTGCCTCTAAATGGGAGGCGGATGTAGCTGAGAACTGACTTGTCAGGTGCAGGAAATTAACTAATTTTCAAGACATCAGAAAGACATTTTGTAGCAAATATTTACTTCTCTGTTTCTTTCCTACTGATATTGAATGTGCATTATCTAATCTGGAGGATGTGGGATTTATAATCTCTCTGAACTAAGGGAAGTTATGGCTTTTTCTAAAAACAAAATAAATGCTGTCAATTCCTTCAACCCCTGGTGAGAACACTACTGCAACATGAAGTGAATAGAACGTATGGTGATGCATGCAGGGAGAGAAGAGAAGGAGAGATTTCTCTGACTTGATACGGCTCCTGAAAACCCATTCCCCTGCACCGGCTACCTCACCACTGAATTTCCAATTACTGTCTGCCTCAAGGTCCAGATAAACATGGCAGCTCCATGTATTGGCCATTAGCCACTAGAGCTCCCCAGATGGGGAAGGCTGGGAATGAGGAGAGCTGAATTAGAGGGTGCAGGCTGAGACCGGTACCACCCTCACTGTGCCTGCCAGGGCCTTAGGCACTTGTCACACCATTATCTCATTCTCTTGTAAGATTTCACTACCAAGGTGAGCATTATTATGACGATGCTCTCAACTCTGTAGATCAGGGTGTGGACTCGAGGGTCTGGTATTTGCCCAGTTACCCAGCTGGTGGAACTGAGATTTAATCCCATCCTGATGACAAATCCATAACGTGATGGCATTAGGTTTTCACTTATTTTCTGAGAAATATTTAGTTTCCCTCTCCACCCGGGAAATGTAATTTCCTATTCTATACTGAAACGAAATGAAACATGGAAGGACTCATTTGACTGGTCTCTAAGTCCTAAGTGCCTAAGACCCATACAGTCACCCATACCTGGTAATTTTTTTTGTGATAGATCTTGCTCATTTTTGTGCCAACATAGGAACATCTCTCTTGAGATGACAGAAATAACAGTAGTTGCTGTAAATGGTAACAGACAAAGCAGTCGTTCATTATTATGTGCAAAACTGAGCATTTCCTTAGACTGCCTGTCACACACACAAAAAGGATTTCAAATGAAAACTATCTTAAAATTCTATATACATACACATACACACATATGCACATATGTTATGAAACACTTTTTAAATCTAATCCTTCAGTCGCTCAGTCATGTCCGACTCTTGGTGACCCCATGAATCACAGCACGCCAGGCCTCCCTGTCCATCACCAACTCCCGGAGTTCACTCAGACTCACATCCATCGAGTCAGTGATGCCATCCAGCCATCTCATCCTCTGATGTCCCCTTAACACTCTTCAAACTCTAACATTCAACCTTTTGCAATAATAATAGTAATCATCATCGTAATAGCCTTTTCAATAATGATAGTAACAATAATAATTATTATTATAAATAATATTCTTGCAGATAATAATGGCAACAAACATTTACTGAGCTTATCCCATTATTGGTGAAAATAGGCCTGATGTATCTCATTTAATCTGCATAACAGCTTTGTGAGGGTTTCACTGTTATATTTCTTTTTAATAAACAGGAAAACTGAAACTTAAATAATTTCCCAGGTCAGAAAGCACTTCCTTGGTGGCTCAGACAGTAAAGAATCTGCCTGCAATGCAGGAGACCCTAGTTCAATCACTGGGTTGGGAAGATCCCCTGGAGAAAGGAATGGCTATCTATTCCAGTATTCCTACCTGGGGAATCCCATGGACAGAAGAGCCTGGCTGTGTATGGTGCTGCAGTCAAACATGACTGAGCAACTACGTATGCATACCTGGTCACAAAACAGAGGCCAGGATCAGATAATCTGACCCAAGACCATCTTCTGGACCCTGCATCATCCTTCCTCCCAAACCCTCATCCATCTAGGTCCTTGCCAGGCACTGGCCCCAAACCAACAATGCCTTGCTCTCTCTAGACATCCTGGCAACTCTTCCAGCCTGGATGCTGTCTTTTCTTGCTACCTTCCCTTGACTATTGGCACTCTCACCTTGCCTTACACTAAAGAAGCAGCCACGTCCCAGCCACCAGGCAGCAAGCTCCCCAAGGTCAGGTCTCCCTTCCCCACCCACCCAGCTTGGGGTCTGGGGCACCATGAATCCTGCACAAAGAACTGCCCCCAGCCCATCCTCTGAGACCATGGTTCTGCCCCACTCCTCACATAAGCATATGAGAAACACTTGTGAAGATCTTCTGAGTGACATCTCTTCATACCTATAATGATAATTTTGAACTTTTCCCCTTTTCTGTTTTTGTTACACTACAGGAGCCCCCCAGTCCATCAAACAATACTCAAAATACTATTTTCCAGTATTTTAGTAACACCAGTTGCCCAGTTTCTTCACCTTCCCAATGTGTTCTATTCCACATTTCCTGGTACATTTGTACCTTAAAGTAAAATGCCTGTGTTTATAAAATATATAGAGGTGGCTGGTTTCATCACAAAATTGTGTGTATGCGTGTGTGTGTGTGTGTGTGTGTGTGTGCGCGCGCTCAGTTGTATTCAACTCTTTGTGGCCCCATGGACTGTAGCCTGCCAGGCCCCTCTGTCTATGGAATTCTCCAGGCAGGAATACCTGAGGTGGTTGCCATTTCCTACCCCAGGGGATGATCCCACCCCAGAGATCGAACCTGTGTCTCGTGTCTTCTGCATTGGCAGGCAGATTCTTTGCCACTTCACGACCTTGGAAGCCTGGTCACAAAAGGTGTGGCTGCAAAATTCTTTAAAGGACTTATGTTGCCTGACAGATATATCTGTTTGTTCCAAGCTCAGTAATGACTTGACAGAATCTGTCAGATGGACTCGGGGTCAGACTGCTCACAGCTGAGTGCTGACTGTAGGCAAGCAACTTATCTGCTCTGCGCCTCAGTTACCTCATCTGCTAAGTGGGGATAATGATAGCATCTCACTGGATTGGGACAACAGAATGAATTAAAGTACGCAAAGCACTGAGAACAAGGTCTGGATGCAATAGGCACCACTCCCGATACTTCTGCACCATCACCCCCATTACAAGGTCTTCCAAGTTCAAGGCCCTGGCTATATTGCCAGTTAAGAGTTCCCTGAAAGTGAAAGTGAAGTCGCTCAGTCGTGTCTGACTCTTTGCTACCCCATGGACTGTAACTTATCAGGCTCATCCGTCCATGGGATTTTCTAGGCAATAGTACTGGAGTGGATTGCCGTTTCCTTCTCCAGCGGATCAAACCCAGGTCTCCAGCATTGTAGACAAACGCTTTACCGCCTGAGCCACCAGGGACGGCCTGACTCAGCTCCAAATCTCCCGCACTGCCTGCTGTGCAAACATTTAGATGGACCCTTTAAAACGGTTTCCTTTGCCAGCAGAGGGCGCTGGAGAGACCTTCTTCAAGGAGCGGGGTCCTGGTTTGGGGTTTTTCAGGTAGTGCTACTAGTAAAGAACCCACCTGCCAATGAAAGAGACAAAAGAGACAGGGGTTCCATCCCTGGGTTGGGAAGATCCCCTGGAAGAGGACTTGGCAACCCACTCCATGTTCCTTTCTGGAGAATCCCACGAACTGAGGAGGCTGGCAGGCTATGGTCCACAGGGTCACTCAGCACGATCCTAACGGGATGGCTCCTCTAGACCCAGCTCCCAGAGCACACACAGCTTCTGCAGTGCCCAGGGCCCAGAACACGTGCGGGAATCTCCCAGCTCCCGGCTCCTGCAGGGAGGGTGGTGTCCCCAGGGCTCGGTTTTCTGGGTTCTGCAGCACCAGCTCATTCAGGCTCCTTCCCCAGCAGCCAGCTCCTCTTATGTGAACAGCCCCTGAAGCAGGCACAGCTGCTCCAACACCAGCGTGTCAGCAGCTCCTGGAAGGCCACAGCTTCTCTGAGAACCTCCTCAAGCACTCTGTCAGCAGACTGCCTCTGGGGAGATAACTCCCTATGGACCATCTTCTTTGGATCCCTGGAAGGTAGGTCCCAGGAAGTTCCAGGTAGAGGCTGGCCCGCAGGTGCACTGGCGTGGCCCCACAGGCTTCCTGACTGGCACCGGTCATACCCCTTAGCTTGGGGGCTGGGGTTCCTGATCTCAGCCCTGAGATCAGCAGCTCAATGCTCTTTACTTCTTCTCTGGGTCCCTCATTACTTCAATACTTCGTTTGAATGAATAGTTCTTTAGCAGGTGGTGCTAGCGGTAAAGAACCCGCCTGCCAGTGCAGGAGACATAAGAGCTACAGTTCGATCCCTATGGAGGGATCGCCTGGAGGAGGGTGTGGCAGCCCACTCAAGTATTCTTGCCTGGAGAATCCCATGGACAGAGGAGCCTGATGGGCTACAGTCCATGAGGTCACAAAGAGTCAGGCACGACTCAAGTGACTTAACACGCCCACATACTGTCCCTTGCCAACAACGGTCTTTTCTAGACAAGGCGATGGTTGTTCCAGTAGCCATGTATGGATGCGAGAGTTGGTCTATAAAGAAAGCTGAGTGCCAAAGAATTGATGCTTTTGAACTGGGGTTTTGGAGAAGACTCTTGAAAGTCCCTTGGACAGCAAGGGGATTCAACCAGTCCATCCTAAAGGAGATCAGTCCTGGGTTTCACTGGAAGGACTGATGTTGAAGCTGAAACTCCAATACTTTGGCCACCTGACGCAAAGAACAGATTCACTCGAAAAGACCCTGATGCTGGGAAAGATTGAAGGCGGGAGAAGGGGACAACAGAGGATGAGATGGTTGGATGGCATCACTGACTCAATGGACATGAGTTCGAGTAAACTCTGGGAGTTAGTGATGGACAGGGAGGCCTGGGGTGCTGGGTCCATGGGGTCACAAAGAGCAACTGAAGCAACCGAACTGAACTGAATACTGTCCCTGTTCAAGTTACTTGTCTGAGTTCTGTCTCCTTATCAGGCTTTGACTGAAATACTCTCTGCTCCCATTTCCTTCCCCTTATCAGGAACCATCCAGGGCCCTCAGCCTTTTTTGTTTCATACACTCCAAGTCTGTTCTTTTTTTGGGGGGTGGGGGGCAGGCTGTGCTGGGTCTTAGCTGCAGTGTGGGCTATTTTCTCTAGCTGTGGCAAGCAGAGGCTACTCTCTAGTTGCAATGCACAGGCTTCTCATTGTGGTGGCTCCCCTTGTCACAGAACACAGGTTCTAGGGCTTTCGGTCTTCAGTAGCTGAGCCACGTGGCCCAGCAGTTGCGGCTCCCAGGCTCTACAGCACAGGCTCAGCGGGCTTAGCTGCTCCGTGGCATGTGGGATCTTCCCTGACCAGAGATCGAACCCACGTCTCTTTCATTGGCAGCTGGACTCTACCACTGAGCCACCAGGGAAGCCCCACTCCAAGTCTTTGCTTGTCTTAAGATATCTTTTCCATTTTCCAGAATGTCCTGAAATCCCACCAAGCCTTTCCACGACTGGCTCCTTGGGCATTTCCTCTAAGTCACTTTCCGGGGTTTCTACCGGCAAGAGCCCTCGGTCACCATCCAGCACATGGTCCCGTTTCCCCTTCTTCACAACACTTATCACTGCATGAATTATCTTATTCTCTCCTCTGCCTCCTTCCCTAATTAAATCCAAGTTGTGACAGCAGAGACTGAGCCTGGATTGTTAGCTGCCGGGGCTAAGGGAAGAGGTGTCAGATGTGGGAGCACTTGATAAGTAGTTGTATAAAAGAGGTGAGAAGAGAGAATAAGAAAGTTTTGTTTTCTTTTTAAAAAGGAGGAATCTAGGTCCTAGTTGCAATGGCCTTTACATTTAATGAATCACTTCTATTACCTGTTCTCCCAATCACTGCTGCCTCAGATTCTGGAAGCACCAGTATCGGTGACTTCCTACACTTGGTCACTAAGAACCACAGATTTTTTTAGTTACATATGCCCTTTCTTTTACTGTCTCTTCTCCAGTTCCATCTTCCTCCACACATCAGTCCTGCACCTATGAATTCATGACTGTGCTATCTTAATAACTTATGTGCTCAGTTGCTCAGTTGTGTCTGACTCTGTGAATCCATGACCTGTAGCCCACCAGGCTCCTCTATCCATGGGATTTTCCAGGCAAGAATACTGGCGTGGGTTGCCATTTCCTCCTTCAGGGAATCTTTCTGACCCAGGGATCAAACCCATGTCTCCTGAATCTCTTGCACTGGCAGATTCTTGACCACTGAGCGACCTAGGCAGTCCATTAGCCTACTTACTGGCCTCTCTAACTCCAAGTTCTTTCTCCGTTTAAATCTATTCTGAATAGTGTTGCCAATGAATTTTTTGAAAACCCTGCTTTTCTTTGAGCCCTTCCTCTCTTCTTTACAGACCAGTTGTTACTTGTTTCATCCAGCCTAAACATACAGTCTCCCTCCTAAGGCCCCCTGTGTTTGCTCCATGCTGCCTAACAAGCTGTACTGTTCATCAAGATGCGACAGCCCCTCTGCCTGTTCAGACTGGCTCTCCCCAGCCCCATGAGTGAGCCAGGCCACCCTCATCCCAAGGCCCACTCATAGGGGTTCTCCTTCCCCGAGATTCTGGTAGGAGACAGCTCAGACTCTCCACTCTACAAACACTGGCAACCAGGGGATCACTGACACACTCCTCTGTCACCTCCAGAAAACAGCAGGAATCTTTTAGTAAACCTGTGTGTTGTTTTTCCTCATATTATCAAAGGAAATGCCTAAGCTCCTTAGTTCTCTGTGGCTTCCAGTAAGGTACTGAATGAGTACTGGGCAAGGGTGAATGAGGACAATTGACAGCCTTCTGGTTGAGGATCAGTGTGAATTCTAGGGCCTGGAGAATCTGCCTTGGGGCAATATAAGATCTTCTTCTGTTCCGTTCTGTTCAGTCGCTAAGTCATGTCTGACTCTTCTCAACTTCATAAACACCAGGCTTTCCTGCCCTGCACTGTCTCCCAGAGTTTGCTCAAATTCATGTCCATTGAGCCAGTGATGCCATCCAACCATCTCATCCTCTATCATCCTCTTCTCCTCTTGTCCTCAATCTTTCCCAGCATCAGGGTCCTTTACAATGAGGCAGCTTTTCACATCAGGTGTCCAAAGCATTGGAGCTTCAGCTTCAGCATCAGTCCTTCCAATGAATATTCAGGACTGATTTCCTTTAGGATTGACTGGTTTGATCTCCTTGGAGTCCAAGGGACTCTCAAGAGTCTTCTCCAACACCACAGTTCAAAAGCACCAATTCTTTGGCTCTCAGCCTTCTTTATGGTCCAACTCTCACATCTGGATATGAAAAACCATATCCTTGACTATACAGACCTTTATATAGTCAGCAAAGTGATGTCTGATGTCTCTGATTTTCAACATGCTGTCTAGGTTCCCCTAGAAGGCTCTAAGATAGTCATCTGACCCAAATCACAATCTTTCTCATTATTCTAATATTAAATCTACTATGATACACTTTGCATGTGCCTTGTATAAAAAATCTTCTTTGGAAAAAGTCAGAAATGAGAATTTTCACAAAGATGTTTGTTCTGTTTAAAGGTCCTCCTCCTTTCTATTTTCATCTGATGTATGTTTCACAGTTTTCTTCTTTTGAAATTGTTAAGAAAAAATACTTTTGGGGGAAGAGCTACATCTTTGCTCATACTTCCACCCCTGGAAACAAGGAGCTGAGGAAAGGACACAGGTGCCTATTAGTTAAATGGTGTTGATCCTAACAGTTCAAAGGTTCAAGCCTCTTGAGCAAAGAGAAATTAATTTTTAAGTTTTCCATGTAACAAAAAATTGGAAAACAAAAGATGTCCTTCAATGAAATATGGTTAAGCAAATTATAATATGTGATTTATTGGAATGTTAATTACTCTGAAAATTGTGGTTATAATTGTCATGTGGTAACAGAGAAAAATATTTTTGACAAACCACCTGGTTGGAAAAAAAAACAGTATTTCCAAAATCAGTTTATACAATTAATTATAACTGTTGTGAGTCCTGGGAGATCTTGGAATATGAGAAGGAAAATAAAAATGTTAGCACAGAATGGGTCACAAACAGAGCTCTGCATAATTGAAATCTAAAGAGGATTCTGGCTCGCTGTTCTTTACAACTTGACCCCTTTCTGATTAAATGGACTGCTGGGTTTACAATACAAAGATGCTTAACAATCTGTGGGTTCTATGTCCTACTCTCGGGAACATTTACATTCACAAGTAATGCTGTCCAATGCAGGACAGCAGGTACAGTCCTGCACCTTTCATCTAAGAGAGGGTTAGGAAAAATACGTGGGTATGTTATTAAAAAGCAGTGGAAGGATAAACCAAAATTGAATTAAGATGGGTTCCTGTAAGAAAAAGTCAAGAGACTGAAGCAAGAGAAAGACAGCTATACTTCTCTGATTGCACCTTGTTTTGTACATTTAAGTTTGAAAATAAATTTTGTGTTACATATTTCTAAAAGAAGCAATCCCTAAAATAAAAGACAAAAAGGTTAGCCTACTGTGCATTGAGCTAACTATGCACTGAGTTGATGGTTGAATGACACCAAGGGGAATTAATTAAAGTGATTTTAAAACTCTGTAATTTAACTCTGCATCCCTAGTGGGATATATGCTAAGAACAAAAAGAACTGCAAAGAAGTCTTAGGATGTTCTCAGTTATTATATTGTTAATTAAAATGTTAGTGTTATTCTGAAACCATGCATAAAATGGTTGTACCAAATATAATGTAACATATACCTGTGTGTGCCACGTGCACTGTCACTTCAGTCGTGTTCAACTTCTGTGGACTACAGCCCACCAGGCTTCTTTGCCCATGGGATTCTCCAGGCAAGAACACTGGAGTTGGCTGCCATCCCTCCCCTAGGGTATCTTCCCAACCCAGGGATCAAACCCATGTCTCCTGCATCTTGTGCATTGCATGTGGATTCGTTACCACTGAGTCAGCAGGGAAACCCCAATAGAACATATATACATAGAAAGATAGATAGATAGATAGATAGACACACACACACATATCTAATGCAATATACTGCGTGAAAGTGAAGTCTCTCACTCATGTCCGACTCTTTGTGATGCCATGGACTCTAGCCTACCAGGCTCCTCTGTCCATGAGATTTTCCAGGCAATAGTACTGGAGTGGATTGCCATTTCCTTCTCCAGGGGATCTTTCCAACCCAGGGATCTAACCCGGGTCTCCCACATTGTAGACAGATGCTTTACCGTCTGAGCTACCAGGGAAGTCATAATATACTGCATACATATATTCAAATATACTTTATAACAAATATAAATGAAGATAGATAGGTATACAAGTCTCTTAATGATATAAGGAATAAAATTTTTCAGCACAAGAGAAAAGAAACGCAAGGATAAAATCAAAGAAGTAAAACTATGTAATCATAAATTTGAACTAGAAATAGTGTGAATCTGTGATATAATTTCTTTGTCTGAAAAAAAATCCTAGCTCTGTCTACTTAAAAGTTTAAAAATAACAATAATCCAGTACCTGTTAGCACCCCCAGGGCCCAGATTGTGGTCGCTAAATATCATTTCCTACTAAGAGTAATAAGAGCTCCTTGCAGAAAAT
>SJYF01001114.1:136422-168048 GCA_006410515.1 Procapra przewalskii | reverse complement strand
AAGGAGTAAGCGTCTTTTAATTTCATGGCTGCAGTCACCATCTACAGTGATTTTGGAGCCCAAAAAAATAAAGACTGACACTGTTTCCACTATTTCTCCATCTATTTGCCATGAAGTGATGGGACCAGATGCCATGATCTTTAGATTCATTCAAAATTGGGAAAAAAAGGATATCAAGGCTGTATAGTGTCACCTGCTTATGTAACTTATATGGAGAGTACATCATGCAAAATGCCGAGCTGAATGAATCACAAGCTCGAATCAAGTTTGCATAGAGAAATATCAACAACTTTAGATATACAGATGATATCACCCTAATGGCAGAAAGTGAAGAAGAACTAAAGAGCCTCTTGATGTGAACAATCAATGGTTACATGTTAATGATTATGTAGACCTTTGTAGAATTAACTGCTTTAAGATTTCTTATTAGTTTGAATCGCAAAATAATAAGGTATTTTATTTAATTTTTTCTAATATGTATTTATTTAGCTGCCTTGGGTCTTAGTTGCAGCACACAGGACCCTTCTTTTGTGGTGGTGCAGATGCGCAATAGAGACATGGCATTTGGGTTTAGCTGTTTCTCAACATGTGGGATCTCAGTTTCCCAACCTGGGAAACCATGTCCTCTGCAATGCAAGGTGGATTTTTTAACCACTAGCAAAGTCCCCTCAAAATAGTAAGGTATTCTAGATCCTTGTCTCCCCTGGAAAATTAGATAGTGTAACCAAATTGTTTCAATATTCAAAAGTGGGCAAAGCTAGCAATGAATATTTCCATGAAGGCTTTAGTGTCTATAAGGAAGCATGGACTTGCTACAGTGTCTCTATCCACAGTGGGTGAAGTCACAGCATCTTCTGGGTGCACAGACAGAGCCCCAAATGGGCAACTGAGGTGAGAAGGCAGAACATGGACACAAAAGGGAAGTTCATATCCCAAGACAGTGCAGTCAAAGAACAAGCAAGAAACAGACAGGAGACAAGACAGGAGCCAGAGGATGAGAATCACTGTGGGCAACAGCTCCTTAATACCGTCTGGAATGGATAGAGAGGACTCAATGCAGCAGAGAGATGGCGTAACAGGCAGGAATGAAAGGGGTGATGTCTTTACTTCCTAGCCTCCGCACCCTATACGTCTCCTTCTGCTAGTAAGGAGGCAGAGGCAGAGAGAGATGACAAAGAGACAGAGAGATAAAGCGACAGACATGGAGAGACAGAGAAACAGAGAGAGACAGAAGCTGAGACCAAGTATAATATGCGAGCTTCCCAGGTGGCACTGCTGCTGCTGCTGCTAAGATGCTTCAGTCGTGTCCAACTCTGTGCAACCCCATAGACGGCAGCCCACCAGGCTCCCTCGTCCCTGGGATTCTCCAGGCAAGAACACTGGAGTGGGTTGTCATTTCCTTCTCCAATGCATGAAAGTGAAAAGTGGAAGGGCAGTCACTCAGTCGTGTCTGACTCTTAGCGACCCCATGGACTGCAGCCCACCAGGCTCCTCCATCCATGGGATTTTGCAGGCAAGAGGATTGGAGTGGGGTGCCATTGCCTTCTCCGCCAGTGGGAAAGAATCTGCCTGACAAGGCAGGAGATGCAGGTTCGATTCCTAAGTTGGCTAGATCTCCTGGAGGAGGAAACGACAGCCCACTCCAGTGTTCTTGCCTGGAGAATTCCGTGGACAGAGGAGCCTGGTGGGCTACAGTCCGTGGGGTCGCAAAGGGTCAGACATGACTGAGTGACGGGGCACAACAGAGAGGCAAGCAGAGAAACAGAGTGATAGACAAAGGATGAAGAGATGAAGGAGAAGAGAGACGGAGGAGAGCAGAGACGGAGGAGAGCAGAGAGAGACGGAGGAGAGCAGAGAGACGGAGGAGAGCAGAGATGGAGGAGAGCAGAGAGAGACGGAGGAGAGCAGAGAGAGACAGAGACACGCAGAGAGACAGAGACAAACACCAAGAGAAGGACAGACAGACAAAGAGGAAAGAAATCGAGCTGATGCAAACACAAACAGCTCCCAACTGAGGACGGAAGTGAACACAGGAGGGGCAAGGCAAACCGAGGCGGGTAAAAGAGAGAAGCTGAGACCCTGCCTTCCCGAGACTCAGGAGGAACAAAGGGCACGAGGCCGTGGAGAAGCAGTGAGGTCTGAGGAGAGAGGAACATGTCTGACTTGTGCCTGTTAAGAGGGGGAGGAGGAAGGCCAAGGTCAGAAGCAAGACAATAAAACCAAAGTGCAAAACGCAGATGGGGGAATCCAGCTCTCTCTCTCTTTGCACCCAGGGGCCAGGGGTTCCCATGGCAGCCGGTCACCTATCTGCTGGCTGCCACTTCTTACAGTCATTTCCCTCAACAGCCTTTGAAATAAGGTCAATGTGGGTTGAAAATGGATTGTTCGAGGTGTACAGAAACATCAAAATCGGCTTGCATAATTCAGAATAAAGAACATTCTATGTGGAACCCCAAAGAATTCTATTCATTGTTAAACTCCTGTTGGGAAGCTGCTGAACAGCCGGAAGCAAGTGCCGCTCAGTCAAGTGTGGACCACACTCCCCGGATAAGCGGCCGCCTGGGCTGCCAGCTATTATGCTCTTGAGGACCACACACCTGAGCAAGGCTCCTGAATTCGTGCCTGATGCTACCAACAGCTCCACATTTTAAATTCCCTCTCTCACGCTGTTTGTAATCCTGCCCTTTCTGTCTGCATGCCTCTGCCTCTTTCATCTTCTTTGTGCATCTGAGAGCTGGCTCTTCTCTTACAGAATTAACTCCTTTCTTCCTCTGAGGATGTGAAGACAAAGAGGGTTGCTGCAGAGCGTGGTCATATACTGAATGTGACATCAGACTCAGTATTGGAAAACGTGAAGAAGAAAAGTCGCTCAGTCGCGTCCGACTCTTTGCGACCCCATAGACTGTAGCCTACCAGGCTCCTCCATCCATGGGATTCTCCAGGCAGGAGTACTGGAGTGGGGTGCCATTTCCTTCTCCAGGAGATCTTCCCAACCCAGGGATCGAACCCAGGTATCCCGCACTGCAGGCAGATGCTTTACCATCTGAGCCACCAGGGGGCTTTATTGGAAAATAAGTGAGCACTAATTCAGCACTATCTCTGACTGTTTTTTTTTACTATGCAGGCACTCTTCTGTGAGAAAATGACAAACATGTACTCACACATTTGATCAATTGTATGCAGGTACCACTATACACTGAAGCTCCAATACATTGGCCACCTGATACGAAGAGCAGACTCATTGGAAAAGACCCTGATGCTGGGAAAGATTAAACGTAGAAGAAGAAGAGGGCGGCAGGGGACGAGATGGTTGGATAGCATCACCGACTCAATGGACATGAATTTGAGCAAACTCCAGGAGATAGTAAAAGACAGGGAAGCGTGGGATGCTGCAGTCCATGGGGTTGCAAAGAATCAGACACGACTGAGCAGCTGAAAAACAACAACCACTATACACATATAAAACATGTTCAAAGACAAAACTTAAATGAGTGAAATGAAAAAGTGAAACAGAAATGCTAACGTGTTCTCCCCACATCCTAGGGGACTGTCTCATATGCAGCTGTCTTGGAAACAAGTGTTCTAGAGACCCCATCTGCAGCCCTAATTCCCATGTTCCTGAGACGATGGGCATCTGGTCATCAACACTTGCTTTTAGCCTTGACTGATGGGTTCCTGGAGCCTCGGGTGAGAGGACAGACTTTGCACCCTGCGGTGCATGTGGACAGTGCTGCTCCCCCTCCAGATGGCATGCCCTGTGGGCAGAGAAATGATGCCCTAGTCTCCTGATGTCCTCCACATGGTACACTGTGTTGGCTTAGAACACAGGACAGCTTTGCCCACAAATGACTGGGCTGAAGGCAGAGCTGTCCAGACAGACAAGCTAGGAAGGTGGTGGGGTCCAGGCTGAAGCCACTATGGAGCTCCTCTCTCTGCCAGCCACCAGGCAGAGTGAATTCCCTGAGCTACCACTTCCCTGTAGGCTGAATACATTGAAATTGCAAGATAAACAGAAAGTAAACATTAATTTTAAAGAAAGAACCAAACCACCTTTGAAAAAAATATATCAGTCTCTAAATTTCATGTTAAGATCAAGGAGTTTTTGATTGTTCCTCTCATGCTAAGAAGGCCTATAAAAAAAAGTATCTAATTACTGTCATATTCAAAACAGACTTTAATGATTTTTCTGCTTTCTTCTCTGATTGTGAAAGTATGATGCATATTCAAAAGAAAAAAACCTACTTGAGAAACACAGAAGAGTACAAGGAAACACCCTATAATCCACTAAACTGCACCTATAGTTTGTGGCAGCTTTTAACATCTAACTTTGGGGGGAAAATGTAGAAAAAAGAGAAATTTTACTATCAGGCACATATACAAGAGATTCCACAAATCTAAGAGGAGCGTTAGGGTGGAGGGCTTGGTGCCCATGAGCCACAAAGGTGAGCTGACCATTGGACAATGATAAATTACTTCCATACATGTTTAGATACAAGATAAAAGCTGGTAGAAATATCTATAATCTCAGATACACAGACGACACCACCCTTATGGCAGAAAGCAAAGAACTGAAGAGCTTCTTTTTTTTTTTTAATTTTAAATTTTATTATTATTGTTATTTCCCTACATTACAATACTGTATTTGTTTTGCCATATATTGACATGCATTGGCCACAGGTGTACCCAACCTCCCAATGCCGAAGCCCCTTCCCACCTCCCACCCCGAACGGACTTTTGGACTCTGAGGGAGAGGGAGAGGGTGGGTTGATTTGGGAGAATGGCATAGAAACATGTATATATCACTGAAGAGCTTCTTGATGAAAGTGAGAGGGTGAAAAAGCTGGCTTAAAACTCAATACTCAAAAAACGAAGATCACGGTATCTGGTCCCATTACTTCATGGCAAATAGATGGGGAAACAATAAAAACAGCGACAGACTTTATTTTCTTGGGCTCCAAAGTCACTGTAGATGGTGACTAAAGCCACGAAATTTTACCTAGACAGCATATTAAAAAGCAGAGACATTACTTTGCCAGCAAAGGTCCACCTAGTCAAAGCTATTGTTTTCCCAGTGGTCATGTATGGATGTGAGAGTTGGACTACTAAGAAAGCTGAGTCCCGAAGAATTGATGCTTTTGAACTGTGGTGTTGGAGAAGACTCTTGAGAGTCCCTTGGACTACAAGGAGATCAAACCAGTCAGTCCTAAAGGAAATCAGTCCTGAATATTCACTGGACTGCTGCCGAAGCTGAAGCTCCAATACTTTGGTCACCTGATGCAAAGAACTGACTCACTGGAAAAGACTCTGATGCTGGGAAAGATTGAAGACTGGGAAAGGAGAGGGGGTCAACAGAGGATGAGATGGTTGGATGGCATCACCGACTCAATGGACATGAGTTTGAGTGAACTCTGGAAGTTGGTGATGGACAGGAAAGCCTGGCATGCTGTAGTGCATGGGGTCACAAAGAGACGGACACGACTGAGTGACTGAACTGAACTGAAAACATATAATCAATGAAAATGAAACTCATCTACAAGACCTCTGAATATTCCTTTTGCCTCTTTGAGAAAGATAGTTAAGAAAGAATACATAATATTTGAGAAAACAGATACCACATCTTCCATATACAATAGAATATTACTCAGCCATTAAGAAAGAATGAAATTTGGCCATTCGCAACATGTATGTACCATGCTGGGGGGGAGGTTGGGTTGGTATTATGCTTAGTGAAATAGGTCAGATGGAAAAGGATAAATTCTGTATGCTTTCCCTTTTATGTGGAATCTAAAAAATAAAACAAATGAACAAATATAACCCCCAAATAATAATAATTGAGAAAACAGAAATTCAAGCAAGGTTCATCTGTAAGTGAAAATGAGCAAAGCCAAAATGTCATGCTTAATTACTATCATACCTCTGGAAACAAAAACCCAAGGAGTAAAAGAAGTGAAGACTCGTTAAGAGTAGATTTTTTTCCTTTTCTATTTCATCTCACTAAGATTTTATGGCAAGACAAATGGATTTCTGGAGCATTGCATCTTGTTAGGCTGCCTTGATTTTTTGAATTGAATAGTTGAAAATAACATTTTAGGATACAATAGCTACTTATCTATCCACTCTTGCATTCTTAATTTTATTGACTATTTACCCCATGCCAAACAGCATGCCAGCCATTTGGAACACAAAGCAAGCTTGGCCTGGAACCCACTCATTCGCAAGGAGCTCACAGTCCAAGAGAATAAAACAGAAGTCAATGCAACAGATTGCTTTAAGTGACTCCCAATGTAGGAACCTAAAAGGAAGCAGGCGGAGGCCAGAGAGGCTCTGGAGAGAAGCGGTACTGTGCTGAGTCTGGGGGTGAGTGTGCACCCAGGGGCTGGCATGGGGAGGACTTCCCAAAAATGCTGCTGGGGGTGAACTGGGGAACTGAGAGTGCAGGCTCCTCTGGAGCACTGAACACCCAGTGAGGGTGGGGATCACAGCGACAAGGTGGACAGCAGGCTGAAGTCCCCTCATGGGGAGCCCTGGGGGCCTGGATGGGGATTGTGGGGTTTATGCCAGATGCAAAAGAACCTAGAAGGATTGTAAGCAGAGCAGTAACAAAGTCACTCTGGCTGCTAAGGCAGAGTGTACTGAACAGGGGGGTGGGGGGACAGGAGGAGGGAGGTATTACATGCTTTAATGAGCAGCCGCAGTGGGAACGGAGGGGAAATCCCAGAGACAGCGGGTCTGTGACACGACCGTGACCCTGTAACTGGCGGCAGCCACCCTCCTGGCTCCCTGGCTGCAGAGAGGGGGAGGCGGGACACCTCTGAGACAGGTGGGGAAAATCCACAAATCCCATCTCCTCTGCAGAACAGGGAGCAGCAACATGCATGTGCCCAACTTAGAACTCAGATTTTTTTGTCATCAGTTCATTTTCTTCTCGAGAACAGGTGTATCTGCCAGAGGTTTGTTGTTTCTCTGCCTTTTGGTCACAGAGAAATAATAAGCCAGATTCTCCCTGGCCTCCAAGTCACCCCAAATCATAAGGTTGGATGTAAAGGAAACAATATCACCTGCTTCTTATCCATGAATTTTCATTCAGTGCTGTGTTACTAAAAGGGAATTTTCCAAATAAATATAATAACTATGAAATGTTTATTTTTCAAATGCAAGATTGTATGTTTGTGTATGTGTATATAAACACACATATGTGTATATATCCCTGGAGGAGGAAATGGCAACCCACTCCAATATTGTTGCCTGAAAAATCCCATGGACAGAGGAGCCTGGCAGGCTACAGTCCATGGGGTCGCAAAGAGTTGGACAGGACTGAGAACCCACGTTAGTTTCATGTATGTTATATGAAATAAAGAGTTTATGGGTGTAATTTACAAATAATGGTTTTACTATTGACCTATTTACAATTATACTTGATGGACTAGATATCCCAAGTATATAAAATAACATAGTTGAGATAATTTTAGGTACATCAAATATTTGGCAGCGTTAACACTGATAGCAAATAAAATCACAGTTTTAAAAATCAGGTTTTTAAAAACCTTCTAAATGTTTTTACAAACATTCAAATTTAGAGGGAAATTCCCCTTTTTATATAACTCAGATTATCAAAAGGTAAATTATTTATTTACTATATACTAGAAGCCCCTATTTAATATTTGCTCATTTTTGTTCTGTACTGTGAGGAGATACCTTTGGGCTGCAGACAGCGTCAATTATTTCCTAATTTCTGATTCACTTGACTTTCTTGATAGAGAGAGGAACATTAAGCCCACCCCAGTTTGTCTCAGTACCTGAGTGTCCAAGTCTCAACAAAGATGTTGTTGTCAGCCAGGTGTGTCTCCAAAATCATGACTGTGGTGGTTTAGCCGCCAATTCTTGTCCAACTCTTGCAACCCTATAGACTGTAGCCCGCCAGGTTCCTTTGTTCATGGGATTCTCCAGGCAAGAAGACTGGGGTGGGTTGCCATTTCCTTCTCCAGGGGATCTTCCTGACTCAGGGATGAAATCCAGGTCTCCTGCACTGCTGGTAGATTCTTCACCAGCTGAGCCACCAGAGAAACCCTAAAATCATGGCTGGCCAGATCCAAATCTCGCGGGGACACTGATGGCAAAGTGTGTCCTCAACAACTTTCGAACGGGAAATGAGCAGTTCATTCATTCATCAGCACTGTCCTTCTCAACCCCTGCATGTGCAAGAGACACTACAAACACTGCAAATCAATAACAAAGATTTTCGTCGGCATCTATCACCTCGTTTTTGTCAACATCTTGCAATATTAATTGAGCAGCCACCATGATGCAAACCATCTCAAGGGCTAAAAACTGCTTTTGTGCTTTAAAACACTGCTTCTCTTAGGAAGAACTGACTGAAGCAGGATTGTGCAACTATCCCTCATCAAGCCTGGTGGGGAGGGCGGTTCTGTGTTGGGAGGAAGAGGCCAGCCATGGCCACACTGCCGTGTCCCCCAGGCTGGCCTCCTGCTTTGAGGCAGCAATAATTCGCCAGCATGCCTCTGGGGGCTTGCCAGTCCCCAGCCTCTGTCTGCTCCTCTGTCCACTGCTCAGAGATCACAGACCCCACTGTCTTTTCTCCTGTCTCTTCGTGTGTTTCCACCACAACAGTTCAAACAAATGTGGGCCAGACCTCCTCAAAACTTGAAACAGTCACGGAAAGAGCCCTCAGGAAGTAGGCTGGAAGACAGCCAGCCGCCACCCTGGTCCCTGGGAACGGCTGATGGATCCCAAGTCACAAACGTCCGCCTGTCATGCATTCACAACGCTGAAGAGGGGACAGAAAGAACACCGCGGGGTCTACAGGTCGGCAGCATTCATTCGTTCGTCTATTCACTTACTCATTCAGCAAATATTGTTTGGCACGCTAAACTGTTCTGATCTATCAAATCACTGAGGATACATTCAGAACAAGACATGTAATCTTCCATACCTGACATTAAGCACTTTGAACACGAGAATAATTCAGGGCAAGCACATGCCGTGGTCCTGGGGAGTTATGGAGGGCTCCAAAGAGAAGATGACTAAGACTTGAAGGATGAACAAGGCTTATACAGACGGAGGGCTGGTGGGGTGGAGATAAGAGAGCCCCCTGGAGCATACGCCAAGGAGGAGGTGAGAGTTCTCATGTCCACACGTGGGCTGGTGCGTCATGGGGAAGCAGACCGGCCAGTCTCAGGCCGTAGCATCTGACCCATGCAGATGACTCCAAGTCACTACATATTTGGCTGAACCATAAGAAATTGTCATTTTCTAGGTCAAAATGGTCTAATATCAGTAATTTCACATGGTTGAACCTAATTCTTCCCTGAACAATGTCCCTTGACACTTTTCCAATCTGAATTACGTTCTCTCTAGAAAAACACCACAGTGGCATTAAGAAACAAGAGAATCAGCAGGAATGGAGGAGGGTGGCGACCAGTGATGATGGCTGATACTAAACGACCTCCCACAGAGGCCACACGGAAGAACGGTAGGAGCCACAGTGGGACATTTAACCTTTATCCTTAGGAGGATGGGGATACATAAGGACCAGATTTGTATTTTAAGAGGCTCCCTCAAGATCAGCTGGAGAATGGGGTAGAAAGGGTAACAACGGATTCAGAAAAAATGTTAAAAGTAGCCGTGAGAGTCATTCAGGGAGATCCACACTGGTGTGGTGAATGCAGGCAGGCAAGAGGATGCTACAGGGGCTGACGTGGCAGGACTACTGGGGGGAGAGGAGGGAAGGGGTAGGGAATGGAGGTCCTGGTTCTGCACAGGTGTTAGGTGGGACGGCCCGAGCAGCTGGGCGAGGGGCCGTTCCCTGACTGCATACGCAGCAGAGGGGCCCGGCTTGGAGGGGAAAGGATGCAGGCTGTGTGTGACTGTTCAGCCAGTTTGACGATTAGGGCAAGGGAGGCCAGAAAGTAGCAGGAGGCAAAGGGAACGGACGTTTGCTGGCAGTGGACCACAAGAGTGCTTCATATACAGTGAACAATAAAATGCACACACCCATCTGTCAGTTTTATAGGTAAAGAAACTGAAGGTAGGTGAATGCTTCCCTGAGGTTAGGCGATTAGTAAGTGATAGAGCTGCAATTTAAAGGGGTGCTTTGCAGCATTGTTTACAGCAGCCAGGACATGGAAGCAACCCAGATATCCATCAACAGATGAATGGATAAAGAAGATGTGGCACATATGTATAATGGAATATTACTCAGTCATAAAAAGAAATGAATTTGAATCCGTTGTAGTGAGGTGGATGAACCCAGACCCTGTTATAGAGAATGAAGTAAGTCAGAAAAACAAATATAGTATATTAACATATACATATGGAATCTAGAAAAACAGTACTGATGAACCTATTTGCAGAAAAGGAATTGAGGTGCAGATATAGAGAACGGATGTGTGGATACAGTAGGGGAAGGAGAGGACAGGGCACACTGAGAGAGTAGAACTGACATATATATACTAGCATGTGTGAAATAGCTAGTTGGAAACTGTTAAAAAAAAACAGGAAGGTAAGGTTGGTATTCTGTGATGATCAAGGGGGTGGTACGGGAGGAGGGAGCCTCAAGAAGGAGGGAAAACGTATAATTATGACGTATAATTATAATTATGATTCACGGTATTGTATGGCGGAAACCAGCACAACATTGTAAAGTGATTATCCTCCAATAAAAAAACAATAAAGGGGCAGCCTCTAGCTGTACCCACATCTTACAACCGCAACCTATTGTCCAGTCACCTAACGGAACACTTGGTGTGTGTGTGTTGTTTATGGCTAAAACATAATAACTAGAGTTAAGACCAAAAGGGATGTGCAGAAACCTTCCCCGGCAGAACACGTGGGAGAGCAGGTGCCAGGCAGGGCAGCGCATCTGAGCCAGGCAAGCACCCTACCTTCCAAGGAGGAGAGGCCGCTCCTCGGAGGATGCCTCTCACCCCACGCACACTGCTGACTACTTCTGTCACAGTTCCTCCCCACCTCTGTGGCTGGAAGAACCTGCTTTCCACGCACTAGAATCCACCCCGCAGAGCAGAGCTCAGCAAGGCAGCTCCTCTTAACATCTTAAGGGAGAAGCAGTATTTTAGCCGACGGCATTACCCTGGCAGACAAAGGTTTAAGGCATAGCCTATTTAAAGAGTTATTTAACAATTTCCAAAATAGTAGCAAAACATTTTCCATAAAGCTAAATGAGTCCCAGGGAAGAAAGCACATATTACATTTTTGTATGTGCTTCCTTAATTAGGAACAGAGCCTGGTGGCTAGGGTTTATTTTCATGAGTACACATCCATAAAATCCAGAAACATCTTGACATGCTGCAGCATCCCTAATGTTTCTCAAATCTGAATGCCTAATTGGGTTAAGAAAAAAAGGCACAAGAATTTTCACGCTGGTTTTGATTCAAGATTCAAAACAGAACCTAAGATGTGCATTTTTCTATGGTTCTAAAACATATATAAGCCGGGTCAACATCCATAACACCCACTTCAGACATTTAAAAGAACAGGAAGACAGACCCAGGCATACATTCGGAATTTAACATACCAAGGAAGATTCTTCTTCTTCTTCTGAAACATGAAAACTCTCTTGTGATCTCCCGCAGACACTTTTCAACATCTTAATCTACTTACATTTTATAAAAAGAAAAGAGTGCTGGGAGATGTTTGTATAACACCTGATTCTTCTGTTACAGGGTTAAAAGAATTCCTTTTTGTGTGTGTTTTACTTTGCTAATTTATGACGAATTGGCTAGCCTTTTTCTTTGCTTTCACTAAATTAAATTCTGTTATAATGAAGGATCCAGATGTACCATCGAGTCTGCGATGAAGAAATCACCCTCCTTACCTTTGCAGTTTCTCCTCAAGCATTTCCATGTACTTCACAGTATTGACCTTCACACTGGTTTCTGCAAAACAAAAATCCAATATGAATGCAACTGGAGTCAAAGATTGAACAAAACCCAGAACTGCTCGACTAAAAGCCAAAACCCAAAGGATCACAGTCAACGTGCTACTGATAACATCCTATGTTTGGAAAACACCCGGAGCCATTGGAGGGGCTGTCTGGATGGATGCGCTGGAAAGGGTCTGAGGCCTCCAGGTGCCACAGGAGCTGGAAGTGAAGGAGTCACTCAGTCATGTCCGACTCTTTGCGACCCCGTGGACTGTAGCCTGCCAGGCTCCTCTGTCCGTGGGATTCTCCAGGCAAGAATCCTGGAGTGGGTTACCATTTCCTTCTCCAGGGGATCTTCCCACCCCAGGGATTGAACCCGGGTCTCCTGCATTGGAGGCAGACATTTTAACCTCTGAGCCACCAGGGAAGCCCAAAACAGGAGCTGGAGTCAGGAGAAAAGGTGTGATGCCTTTCACCACGAGCTTTCAAAGGCAGCTCTTTGCATGTCTGGCATGGATCCCATTGTACTCTGTGCCCCTCCCACTGCCCACTTGGTAGGCAAGTGCTTGGTTGCAGAGTTTAGGAAAGAGCATAAGAGCGGGAAGAACATCCCATCTCAGGGATGAATCAGAGAACTTCACCAGTGGTAGCTGAAGACTGCAGACCCTTTCATTAAAACTCAAATGGAAATCTGATCCAGCCAATAAGTTGCCATTAACTGCTCAGCTCCCAAGCTTTGAGGTTAGCTTCTCCTACAGATAAACTCAGTGCCTCATTATACCAAATGCTGAAGGAATAGATTACTCTTAAAGCTTCCATGGCGGCTCACACAGTAAAGAATCTGCCTGCAATGCAGGAGACCCAGGTCTAATCCTTGGGTGAGGAGGATCCCCTGGAGAAGCAAATGGCAACCCACTCCAGTATTTTTGTCTAGGAAATCCCACGGATGGAGGAGCCTGGTGGGCTACAGTCCATGGGGTCACAAAGAGTCAGACACCATCGAGAAACTACCCACCCACACAAAGCTCAAAGGGCCAAAGAAGCACTTTACAAATGTAAAGGAGACATGGGACATTGAGGAAAAGCCCTGATACAGACTGAGGTGCACAGGGGCTGTACTGGAAACCGGAAAAAGTACCTGAAAATTCCTCATCAAGAAACCAAATGTTTAGATGGGAATACAACAAAAGTTCTGGTTCATTAGCTGTTACTAGCTAATGGCTAAAACAGAAACACACAGAGTGAAATATATATTGTTTAAGTTGGCCTCTTTTTATTGACTTGTGCTGCCCCAACCTAAAGTTCAGTCAGTTCAGTTCAGTCAGACAGCTATGTCTGACTCTTTGTGACCCCATGGACTGCAGCATGCCAGGCCTCCCTGTCCATCACCAACTCCCAGAGTTTAATCAAACTCACGTCCATTGAGTCCGTGATGCCATCCAACCACCTCATCCTCTGTCATCCCCTTCTCCTCCCGCCTTCAATCTTTCCCATCATCAGGATCTTTTCCGGTGAGTCAGTTCTTCACATCAGGTGGCCAAAGTATTGGAGTTTCAGCTTCAACATCAGTCCTTCCAATGAATATTCAGGACTGATCTCCTTCAGAATGGACTGGTTGGATCTCCTTGCAGTCCAAGGGACTCTTAAGAGTCTTATCCAACACCACAGTTCAAAAGCATCAACTCTTCGGTGCTCAGCTTTCTTCACAGTCCAACTCTCATCATATCCATACATGACCACTGGAAAAATTATAGCCTTGACTAGATGGACCTTTGTTGGCAAAGTAATGTCTCTGCTTTTTAATATGCTGTCTAGGTTGATCAGAAATTTTCTTCCAAGGAGTAAGTGTCTTTTAATTTTAATGGCTGCAGTCACCATCTGCAGTGATTTTGGAGCCTAAAAAAATAAAGTCTGACACTGTTTCCACTGTTTCCCCATCTATTTGCCATGAAATGATGGGACCAGATGCCATGATCTTAGTTTTCTGAATGCTGAGCTTTATGCCAACTTTTTTGCTCTCCTCTTTCATTTTCATCAAGAGGCTCTTTAGTTCTCCTTTGCTTTCTGCCATAAGGGTGCTGTCATCTGCATATCTGAGGTTATTGATATTTCTCCCAGCAATCTTGATTCCAGCTGTGCTTCTTCCAGCCCAGCGTTTCTCATGATGCACTCTGTATATAAGTTAAATAATCAGGGTGACAATAGACAGTCTTGACGTACTCCTTTCCCTATTTGGAATGAGTCTGTTGTTCCATGTCCAGTTCTAACTGTTGCTTCCTGACCTCCATACAGATTTCTCAAGAGGCAGGTCAGGTGGTCTGGTATTCCCATCTCTTTCAGAATTTCCCACAGTTTGTGGTGATCCGCACAAAGGCTTTGGCATAGTCAATAAAGCAGAAATAGATGTTTTCCTGGAACTCTCTTGCTTTTTTGATAATCCAGTGGATGTTGGCAATTTGATCTCTGGTTCCTCTGCCTTTTCTAAATCCAGCTTGAACATCTGGAAGTTCATGGTTCACGTATTGCTGAAGCCTGGCTTGAAGAATTTTGAGAATTATTTTACTAGCATGTGAGATGAGTATAACTGTGTGGCAGTTTGAGCTTTCTTTGACATTGCCTTTCTTTGGGATTGGAATGAAAACTGACCTTTTCCAGTCCTGTGGCCACTGCTGAGTTTTTTCAAATTTGCTGACATATTGAGTGCAACACTTTCACAGCATCATCTTTTAGGATTTGAAATAGCTCAACTGGAATTCCATCACCTCCACTAGCTTTGTTCATAGTGATGCTTCCTAAGGCCCATCTGAATCCACATTCCAGGATGTCTGGCTCTAGGTGAGTGATCACACCATCGTGATTATCTGGGTCATGAAGATCTTTTTTGTATAGTTCTTCTGTGTATTTTTGCCACCTCTTCTTAATATGTTCTGCTTCCCTTAGGTCCATATCATTTCTGTCCTTTCTTGAGCCCATGTCTGCATGAAATGTCCCCTTGATATCTCTAGTTTTCTTGAAGAGATCTTTAGTCTTCCCCTTCTATTATTTTCCTCCATTTCTTTGCACTGATAAATGGCTGTCTGAGGAGGCCTTACAAAAAGCTGTGAAAAGACGAGAAGAGAAATGCAAAGGAGAAAAGGAAAGATACACCCATTTGAATGTAGAGTTCCAAAGAATAGCAAGGAGAGATAAGAAAGCCTTCCTCAATGATCAGTGCAAAGAAATAGAAGAAAACCTACAAGTTAAGTTGTGCTAAATTTTTCTCCAAATAAATTAGTTAAATATTTGTGTTCAGTTTCTATTATATGTCAGTTTGTGTGTCAACCTGGGGATTCAGTCGTGGTGATATCGTTCCTCAGAGCAGAGATCTCACTGGTTCATGGGGAATAAGTACCTATTCAGAATTTTCCAGCCAGAAATTCTCTGTTTCACATCCTGTATGTCTTTATGTGCCACACACTGTTCTAAGCCCTGAGTATAAACCAGTGAACAGGATCAGTAAAGATGCCCGGTTCTTTCCTTCTAGAGGATAATAATAAGTATATAACATTCCATAGATGACTAGGGAGTGGTCAGTATTATAAAGCAAGAGAAGGAGATCACAGTGCAGCTACAAGATGGTCAGGGTAGGCTCTGCTGAGAAGCTAACATTTGAATAAAAGCATGAAGATGGTGGGGGGAATACATGAGTGGGCAAGCTGGGGAGACCAAAGCCGCAGAGGGCCAGCTAAGACAGGAGTCTGCCCGAGTGCCCCAGCCACACGTGGCCTGAGCAGAAGGTTCCCCAGGGCGAAGCAATGCAGACAGAGAAAGAGCCCAGGTCCAATCACAAGCTACTGCGGCAGACTCTACTTCCAAACACGGCCACAGCGATCTTTCTGGCCCCCCACATGCTTCTAGAGCTTGGCCACTCTCCATTAAGGCAGGAAAATCTATCTCCTTTCCCTTTAATCGAACAGGCCAAGACTGTTCCCACCGCTGAGTGTGACAGGAAGGATGCTATATAGCTTCTGAGGTTAGGGGCCCAGTCTGGGTTTCTCCTTCTGGGAACCTAACCACCATGCTGTGAGGAAGCCCAAGCCACACAGAGAAGCCATGCAGAGGTGTTCAGGCTGCACGCCAGGCAAAGATCTCAGCCCACAGCCTGCATCACTCACCAGATGTGTGAATGAGCGAGCTTCCAGCTGCTTTGGGCCTTTCAGTCTGGGGGAGCAACGCAGACTTCATGGAACAGAGACAAGCCATCTCCACCACGCCCTCTCTCAATTCCTCACTCACAGAATTTGTGCATGTAAGACATAGTTGGTAGTCCTTAAGTTAGGGGAAATTTGTTCCACAGCTCTAGTAACTGGAAAGCACATGTCAGGATTTGGGGTCTTCTGAGCAAAATGGCAAAGTACTGCAAAAGAATAGCAATAAATTGGCTTCTGGTTGCTGTGCCAAGAACAGATCCTGGCAACAAGTGAGAGAATCAGCATGACACAGGGAGGTCAGCTGATGGGAATTGAGACCAGGGCATCCGCAGGAGGTTGTGCTAAGGGGCAGACTTGAGGTATCCTTTAGAAACAATGGGAGTTCTTGATGGACTGGATTTGCGTGTGTAGAAAACCGACAGGTCAAGAATGCCTATAGTACAAGATTTTTGCCCTGAGCTCCTGAAGTAAAAACAGGGTTAGCATCAACCAAGATGGGAAGATCTCAGGTGAAACCAATCTGCAGAGACAAGCAAGAGTTAATTTTGGATTGAAATTTGCTAAGAAAGTAGAACTTAAGTGTTTTCATCAAAGGAAAAAAAAAGGTAAACATGTGAGGTGATGGATGTGTTAATTAACTTGATGAGGGGAAATTCTTGCACAATGTATATCACACACCACACTGTACACTTTAAATATCTCATGTTGTCAATTATACCTCAGTAAAGCTGGAAAAAAATCAAAGCAATTGAGAAACTTTAAAAAAAAAGAGTTCAATTTTAGATATGATAAATTTAGGTTTATTAGATATCCAGCTGGGCTGTCAAGTATGAAGTTGGATATATGAGCCTTGGAGAAGGTCTAAACTACAGATGGACACTTGGAAGACCCTGGCAACTGAAGCAAGGAGGAGAGATGTCATCACACTGGGAGTAAGAGTAATTTAAGAAGCCCTTGATGATTCCATGTAACTATGAGAACGTGAGTCTGAGTGAACTCTGGGAGATGGTGATGGACAGGGAGGCCTGGCGTGCTGCAGTTCATGGGGTTGCGAAGAGTCGGACATGACTGAGCGACTGAACTGAACTGAGCTGATTATTACTGTGATAGCACCTTTTATCCAAGGGAAAAAAATTCATAGCCCCTCCCTTGAGGACAAGAAAGCCATATTCTCAAGTTCAAAATAATCCAGAGGTACACCCTATAAATGATTTTGTTAAGAAATCAGACAGTAGATACTTGAGACCTCTCAGCACATGAACCTCTAGCTAGCGACCTGCTGGGCCCACAGGAACATCCTGTCCACTTGCCCCGAGGCTGCCATCTGCAGAGGATGCTGTGTGGACTGCTTTTGCTGGATCCTGACGCATCACCCAGGCCAGCCTTGCTCACTCATTCCTGGCTTGACTCACCACCTTCCAGAGAGGCCCAGACTGCAGACGGGGAGTTTAGGTTTTTAACTTCCTAAAAGATGCCTGCAGACACACTGACTGGGAACAGAGCTCATTCTTTTCTTCTCACTCTCCCTCTTCCTCCTTCCTTTCCCCAGCATCTCAGAGCAGGGACACAAAGAACAGTAATGGTGGTGAGACAAGGTCCCAAGAACCAAAGGTGATGCTGAAACAGGAAGGAAGGGAGCAGGGCGCCTCTGAAAGAATGATGCAGCCCAGGCACACAGCATAAGCCGATTAGAATCAAACGGGTCTGCACTCTGTCTGTGGAGTGTGTTTCTTCTCTGAATAAATCCACATCTTATCTATCACTTTGTCTGTCACTGAATTCTTCTGTGATGAGACATAAATAAGCTGAGCTTCATTAGATCCTGAAACCAGGTCTGTGATCTCAGAAGACCCTGGGTTTCGACTGGTTTTGAATCCTGCCACATGGGTTCAAGTCCCAACCTGAGGTAAATGGTTCCAGCACCAAGGGAAGCTGAGTACCAAAGGGAAAAGGAGACCAGGGGTCACCAGGCATCCTGATGGGGAAGAGACGGGAATACTTCCTCCTCCCCCCATGCTAAGGGAATCTGAGACCCAGAATCAGGCCAAAACATCAGAATGAAATCATTTTATGAATCCAGTTAAACAAGAACCAATTGATCATTAAACACAGAAAATCTACAAAACATTTATCAGAGCGCATGGCACAAACACAAATCAATGTTACAAGAATGAAATTTGGGTCCTACTTCATGCAATACGCTAGCCTGCTGCTGCTGCTGCTAAGTCGCTTCAGTTGTGTCCAACTCTGTGTGACCCCATAGAGAGCCTCCTACCAGGCTCCCCCGTCCCTGGGATTCTCCAGGCAAGAACACTGGAGTGGGCTGCCATTTCCTTCTCCAATGCATGAAAGCGAAAAGTGAAAGTGAAGTCGCTCAGTCGTGTCCGACTCTTAGCGACCTCATGGACTGCAGCCCACCAGGCTCCTCCGTCCATGGGATTTTCCAGGCAAGAGGATTGGAGTGGGGTGCCACTGCCTTCTCCGAGTGCAGTAGCCTAGGCACTGTTTAAATATAAAAGAGACATGGCCTCGAGGGGCCCAGAGAGCAAGGTGGAGCCAGATGCTAACACTGACAACTCCCTGGAGGGCATAGCAACATTTTCTGTAAACCTTCATCATGACTGATGATCCAAAAATATCCCTCTGAGTCTAATGAAAAAAAACCCAAGCTACCAGCAATATCCTTTTCATGATAAGATAGGAGAATGTCAAGTGGAAAGAGGTCTAACTGAGTTTCATTGTATTAGATCTTTTGTTTGTGTAATAGGACAGGAGGATTTGTCATGGGAAATGAGTAACACCTGCCACGAGAGTGAATGAAGCAGTGGTTCCGAAGAGCTTCAGCCCCACCACCTCGGTTAATAAGGACAGCATCGTGAAATAAGTACAATATGACCTCAAAGTTGAAAATGGAAGCAAAGGGACCTCATCAGTTTAGCGTCAATCACAGATTTTCTCTAACAGTACCCATTTTATTGACGTTTTCTAAAATAACATACATTACATGTGAGATAGGACCTCATTTTACAAAAAGAAATCATCAGATTTCAAAGATCATTATTCAAGGACAAATTTAGAGATGATGAACTCTCATTAGTGAAATCTTCCAGAAGGAAGATGTGAAAGACATAGGAGAAATTTTAGAATTCTGAGAAACTTCTGCCCATCTGAAGTGCCATTCTTCCGCATGAGTTAATGGAAGCACTTCTGTTTACTTGGGTAATTAAACCACACATGGAGATGAAATGTTGGAGTAGCGCCAACCAAAATCCAGGGAGGGAACAACAGGAAGAAACGGACGTGCGGTTGGACTGAAGTGACTTAGCAGCAGCAGCAGCCGCCATCATTATCCTCATTTTGCAAGTAGAGAAACGAAGGGGCCAAAGTCACACAGCCAGGAAAGGACAGTTTCAGAGCCCACTGCTACCAATCACAACCTCGGTTTTGAATAACACAATAGGAGTAAGGAAACACACGCTGAATAAATGCGCGTGGAATTTCAGCCGCCAACAAAGTGAAGACGGTGTTCAAGCATATTAAATTCAGGAGAGGCCAAAGACGGCTGTAAAGAGTCAGAGTCACAAAGAGCACTAGCAATTACAAAACACAGCCATCAAAAGATGGAAACCTAATTGTACATCAACTGTGGGGAAGAATACTGCTACTATATCAGAATAAAATACATTACCATTGTATTACCGTTGTGTGTCTTATATATATAGATATATATATATCACATATATACATTTAGTATATATACATGTACATGTGATATATATGCATGTGTGTACATTATATATACATGCATACACACACACACACAAATATATATATAGTATAGGCCAAGGAGTATAGACAAAGTAGTTGTTAGTGGTATCCAACTTTTGCAACCCCATGGACCGTAGCCCTCCAGGCTCCTCTGTCCATGGGATTTCTCCGGCAAGAACACTGGAGTGAGTAGCCATTCCCTTCTCCAGGGGATCATCCCACCCCGGGGTTCGAACCTGGATCTCCATTGCAGATGGATTCTTTACCAACTGAGCCACAAGGGAAGCCCTCAAGGTAGTTTGCAATGAGAAAATGATTAATGAATGATTACTTAATTTTCCAAGTCTTATATTCAGCTTGAGTCACTCCTCCCACAATGTCATATTCACGTGGTTTTACAAGAAGATTTTATTTGCCTCTACAGATTTTTTTTACTGCATTTTTCTGCCATCATTGCATATGGTGGTCATTTACACAGAACTCTCAAGAGAGAGATCCCACGTTAAATAGGATACAATCCTTGCTAGACTTCAGACTGGTCTATCGGTTTTCAGAACTGGAGCATCATAATATGATTCAGCTGTCCCTGAAGAGTAAAAGCTGTGCTGATGTACACATCCTCTAGGGTTGGAACCACAGAAACACCATCACTAATTTAGCAATGGACTCACTCCCCATCAGCAGGACATCACTCAGTGTGCTGTTTGTTGTTAATTTTCTCTGATGTTGATACCAGATTTCCAGAGAGAAGAAAAGTGATCAGATATGGGTCCTACCAAATTAACAGATGCTGACAAAGAGCCGGCCTCTCTTTGGGGTTCTATCTGTCTCTCATTCTTCTATCCACCTAACATTTCTGAAATGCCCACTGCATGCCAGGTTGTAGCCACTGCAGCTACAGAACTGAACGTGGCACTGCGCTCAGCCTAGAGAAACCAGGTTTGGAGATAAAGACAGATGAACAGATAGCTAATAAAAGCAACGAATTTGGTCCAGTGATAGAAAGGTAAAGCATCTGTCACTCAGCCCAGGCGGAAGGGGTAAACATGACTCCGGGTGGAAGCGACTGAGTAGAGATCTTAAAGGATTTTCCACACTGGCTGAAGCCGGAGAAGGCGTGCATAATCCAAAATATCAGGTGCACATAGAATAAGATTTGTGTTTTAGAATATCAGGCATTTGATGCCGTATCACCTTATCTTCCCAATAATTTCTGAATCACTTCTCCCTGAGTTTACATGTAGGTCACACAGTGTGGCGCACGAGCTGGCTACAGGAGATAGGCAGGTCCGAAGGTCCGAAAGCACAGGCTCTGAGCCTCCATCACCTGTCTTGGCCACTCCCAGAAGTGGATGTAAAGATTAACTGCTTCATCCAGATTTTCTCCTTTGGGCGATATGAGTCAAGCTATTACGGTAACTTCAAAGGCAGGCAGAGAGTGGGAAAGCCTTTTCAGAACTGGAGCATCATAATATGATTCAGTTGTCCGTGAAGAAAGTAAAAGCAGTTATTCTGAGCTGTGTTGATGTGTATGCTTCCGCCTCCACAGTCCCGCGCGGTGTGATGCCCCAGGAGAAGCCTTGTCACCCTTGAACCCAGAGCGCATCTCAGGGATTTAGTCCGGATACTCACGTCAATAGCAACTGTGACTGCTTAGATGGGAAGAGAGCCTGGGCAGGAGGAAAGGGGAGAGAATGAATAGGGAAGCTCCCCCAGGTTTAAAAACAGTTAACTATACAGCAAGCACTCACTCTACATAACAGATAAAGCCCCGGTTCCAATTTCACCTGCTGTGCTTGTCACCGGTTAATTGGGTATCATCTGATACAGTAATTCTCACTTTCCCTGTTCAGACTTGCTCCTACGTGCAATCTCTCCATGCCCTTGAAGCACACGGCCTAATAAATCAGCACTAATAAAAGCAATGAATTTGGTCCAGTGATAGAGAGGTAAAGCATCTTTTTCAGTGACAAAAAGAAAAGCAAGCACTCCCGGTATGGAAAGCAAGACAGGAAAATGCAAACGCTGTCATTTCTGCCCGCTTTAGCCACCCCCACTCACATACCCCTGACCATCAAGCCCTCCCACTGACTCCCCAGCTCTCCCTGCTGACAGAAGGGCTTGGGTTTGCTTTCCTCCTTCCTAGTGCATATCCTTGGAAGAGCTGTGGTCTGGACATCCATTGACAATATCATGTAAGTTGCTTAAAAAGCCTGTTTACTAGTTTTTCCTGGAACTGTCCATTCGAGACTCCACACTCAAGTCTGATTCTTTCTCCTTTTCTTCCCTCAAACGTGGGACACCCCACCGATGCCCACAGGATTTAGTTCTCTTCATTCTTTTCTAAAGGCAGACAAGGAATAGAATTGGGGACTTTGTTTTTAAAGTGGAACACTATATTCTTAAACAATTAGTGTTAAAGATTTTTAAGCCCAAATCCACACTTGATCTTCTTGATTTTATTTTTTTATATTGGATCATAGTTGATTTACAATATTGTGTTCATTTCAGGTATGCAGCAAACTGATTCAGTTATGCGTGCTAAGTCACTTCAGTTTATGAACTGTAGCCCGCTAGGCTCCTCTGTCCACGGGATCTCCAGGCAAGAACCCTGGAGTGGGAAGCCTTGCCCTCCTCCAGGGGATCTTCCTGACCCAGGGATCAAACCCACATTTCCTGTGGTTCCCGCATTGTAGGCGGATTCTTTACCGCTGAGCCACCAGGGAAGCCTGATTCAGTGATATATATATTCTTTCTCAGATTCTTTTCCCATTTAGGTTACAGAATATTGAGTCAAGTTCCCAGTGTTATACAGTAGGTCCTTGCTGGTTACTTATTTTATATATAGTAGTGTGTGTATATGTTAATCCCAGACTCCCAATCTATTACCTTAATCTTCTTAAGCTAAGGAGAATGAGCTCACACTAGATGCTGGTGTGGGGTTTTACTTTTGTGCATTATCGCCTTTAATTTTCACAGTAACTCTCTAAATCCCTTATGAGGGTAAGAGGCCTGAGCCTGAAGAAAATTCATTTAATATAAATAAAAATAATTCATTCAGCTTAATTCCAGAGTCTACTTTTTTCAAATACGTAATACTACTGCTCATTATTACGGAACATAACTTATGAACTCACTGAAGGACTTCTGTATTTCACAGAAAGTATTTACTTTTCCCTCTAGAGCTGAGGCTTAACATCTATTAAAGGTTTGAAACTGGACTCTCTCTATTTGACCACAGAAGGATCCTAGGACTGAGGGTCTGTCTGAGCTATAGCCCTTGGAAAAAAGACTCCAGCATACTGGCTGGAAAACTCAGAACATGGCAAGGAAATCCAGGGCAAGGATTGGCCTGTGTGAAGCTGCTAAGATCCCCAGCTACACAGTATATCTGTGTTGGAGATACCCCGCTGCACCGTCTTGGGAAGTACCTTGCACCCAGATTTTGGCAGTGTGGTGATAGGGAGGGGGAGGGCAAGATTTTAACATCAACCCCTGTGCTTACAGCCCCATGGAATATCAGACCTATGACCACCTCCTCGGGGAGAGGGTCTCCTTGCACCTCACCTTTCTCTTTGAGCTCAAATAATCATCCCTGGTGGCTCAGATGGCAAAGAATCCACCTGCAATGCAGGAGACCCTGGGTCGAGCAGACCCCCAGGAGGAGGAAATGGCAACACGCTCCAGTAGTCTTGCCTGGAGAATGCCATGGAGAGAGGAGCCTGGTGGGCTACAGTCCATGGAGTCTCAAAGAGCTGGACACAGCTGAGTGACTGACACTTTCATCACTAACACTTTCATCAGTCTCATCATCAGCCTAGCCCCCTGCTGGCAGGTCCTAGCCCCCACCACTCTCTCAGCAGAGTCTGCCCTCCACTGAGGGGCCAGCAGGCTCCTACCCCAGCGTTTCCAAACCATGTTAAGTGAAGAGGCCCTAGTCTCCCCCGGCTCACGCTGAAGAATGAGGGCTGCAGCCACCGCGGGCAGCTTCCGTCATGGCAGGCAGGTGGAGGCAACACTCACCGGTCAGCAGAGGAGGGAGGGAGGGAGTCCTCATAGCTCCCGAGGCCCCACCCCTTGCCCCGCAGCCTCCAGGGGACCGATCTGGACCAGTATAGACTCTCCTGCTGTCCCCTTTGCCTGGAATACCCTCCCCAAATGTTCCTGCTCTCTGGCCCTGCAGCCCTCTTCCCACGTGTTCTCTCCCTCTCTGGGGTCCTGCAGTCCTTTACAACCATCCTAGAGACACTGAGGTCACTTTGGGCAGGCCCAGCTCTCTGCTAGAGCCATGGATGCTAGGTCCTTTGAACCCTTAGAGCCCGGTACAGTCCTGGGCTCAGAAAAGGTGCCTAGTACCTCATGCCCCTCCCCCCAGGGGCAATGCTGTGCTGGTCACGAGGAAGGCACATCAATATTCTCAAGGAATCAACAGCCTGATAAAAACAGAAGTCAGAACGGATTCTCAGGATGCTGAGCAACTGAGGTCATGGAACAGGGAATTACTGGAGAGTGGTGCGTGCGCGTGCTGGTCCGTGGGGCGGAGACACAGAGCTGGACGTGGGCACCCTGTGCGTGTGTGTTAGGGGTGGAATCTCAGAGCCAGCCGAGAGCTCACTTCTTCTGTAAAAGGCTTGAGAAAATAAGGCAGTGAAAAAACCCTAGAGTTTTTCCAAAGTGCATGTATTAACAGAAGATTAAAAAGGAAATGAAAGTGTTTAGTCGCTCAGTCCCGTCCCACTCTTTGCGACCCCGTGGACTGTAGCTTCTCTGTCCATGGGATTCTCCCGGCAAGGACACTGGAGTGGGTCGCCGTGCCCTCCTCCAGGGGATCTTCCCGACCCAGGGATCAAATCTGCATTTCCTCTGTCTCCTGCATTGGCAGGTGGATTCTTTACTACTAGGGCCACCTAGGAAGCCTGACTGGAGGGTGGAGGACACACAAAGGCAGCCCAGCCTGAGAAGGAGAGAGGGGGCCATGCAGGCTACTGAATACAGAATCCTGGAGCTGAGAAGGACGTGAACATAGGGCATGCTTCAGTCTCTAATACAAAGCAAAACACATGGAAGAAGACACAGGGTTGTGACAAGAATGAAATAAAGAGGGATGATTTCAAAGCCCTCATCTTGGGCACTAATCCATCCACAAGGCCACCCGTACCACAGACCACTGGCATCCCGCTCATCTCTGCTCCAGGTGCTGGCCTGCCAGGCACCCAAACAGGGCAAACCCACCCTTTCGTGTGGGCCACACAGATGTTCCCAACCTCTTACAGGCTGCATGTGTGTGTTAAGTCAGTCGTGTCTGACTCTTTGCAACCCTATGGACTGCAGCCCATCAGGCTCCTCTGTCCATGGGATTCTCCAAGCAAGAATACTGGAGTGGGCCACCATGCACTTTTCCAGGGGATCGTCCCCACCCAGGGATGGAACCCACATCTCTTAGGCCTCCTGCATGGGCAGGAGGGCTCTTTACCACTAGCACCATCTGGGGAGCTCTTACAGGCTGTGACAAAGTCCACCAGTGAACTGGCTTTTTATTTCCTAAATAAAGGCCAGACAGGGACCTGAGGTGGGAAACCTGGAGCCTGGTTCCACACGAGCTTCTGGGCGAGGAGTGTGCCTGTCCAATCAGTGCACGTCACTCACCTCCCAGGCATGAGCACAGCCAACTCAGCCCCGGGGGCCAGGTCACAGTACCTCGCCTCTCCCCATGAGATCAGACACCTCAACAGGACACCCCCGAGAAGACCAGATGGAAACTCCAAGTCATGGTGGAATGCAGTGATTATCCTGGGAAATCTTCTATTAATACATGCACTTTGGAAAAACACTACAGTTTTTCTCATTGCCTTATTTTATTAAGCCTTTTACAGAAGAAGTGGGCTTTCAGTTGGCTCTGAAGTTCCACCCTGAACACACACATAGGGTGCCCATATCCAGATCCGTGCATCAAAACCACACAGCCTCACAACCAGTCCACACCTGCTGGGCACTTCTTGCTTATGGACCAAATCTTGTCAGAAGCTCAACGCCAAACCAACATGCCTGTCCTTTCCTTCAATGCTCAGATGATACGTGGGTGATAAAACAAATAGGTTTACAAAATTAACAGAGGAAAAATATGAATCTTTGAATATCTGCTTCATCAGGACAAACGCAAGCCAGGTGTGGAGGGACCGAGCATTATAATAATAATTATAATAATAAATGACATATTATATTCCTGTAATATGAAATCTTATAGGAAAATAGCCTAGAAGGAATCCCTTGCTTCTTCCCTGAAGCAACTCATCCTCCCAAGTTCTTGAATCCAAGATTGCATTACAATGAGTACAAGACGGCCCTGTGCCCACAGTATGCCCAGAGTCCAGAGGAAACCCCCTCTCCTTCCAGAAGGGGGCTCAGGGCACACAGAGGAGTGGCCAGAGCTAGGACAAGCAAGCTGGCTGTCCAACACCCGTATGGGAGGTGCTTGTGGTGACCGATGATAGAAACGGGCAAGGATGGGGAGGCCAGGGGCTGTGGCCAGCTCTCTCCCTCACCTCTACTTTCCAGCACAGAATCCAAGGGATCCAAGAATTCTAAATCCCTGGTCTCCTACCCGTTAAAGAGTTACATTTGTCGAGGGCACTAATCATGTTTTTATTTTCTTTGCTTGGGGATGCTTTGCCGTCGGGGTCTTCCTGCCCCTAGCAGGTCTGCCCCTCCCACATGCACGTGTGGGTATGCTTCAGTCATGTCCATCTCTTTGTGAGCCCATGGACTGCAGCCCTCCAGGCTCTTCTGTTCATGGAATTTTCCAGGCAAGAATACTGGAGTAGGTTACCATTTCCTTCTTCCAGGGGATCTTTCCAACCCAGGGATCAAAACCACATCTCTCCTAGCTGGTCCCCTAGCCATTAAAGAGTTATACTTGTCAGGTCTATTAATCACATCTGCTACTTTCTTTATTTTAGGATGTTTTGACATCTGGTTCTTCCTGGTCCTGGAAGAACTGCCCATCCCAGGGCTGGCCAGTCCCTAGAGAGGGGAAAATACCTCACCTGAGGGCAGGCCTTTCACAGCAAACCAACCGTCTCACAGCCCGCACCCAGCTACCTCCTCTGTGGGCTCTCTCCACCCCGCACCGACCCTGATCACCCAGGGCCAGGCACCAGCCAGCCAGGGACAGGCCCTACACCCAGGAGCCTTGAACTGATTCAGACTGGCCCGTCCTGCTCTACTGACCCTGCCTCGCCTGTTCCTTCCCCCAAAACCCTCAGTAAAGCCCCCTTGCCCAAGTTTCCCCTCTCTCTGCCTCCTCCTACCACCCTGGTGCTTCTCCTGGGACTCTGCATAGCTTGACTGTCCCTCCTCTTGGGAGCCGTGAGTAACAAACTCTCTCTTTTCAATGGCAGTGATCTGAGCTACCGCCCCCACCACATGTGAGTAATAACAAAACCTACATTTTAAAGCTCAACGTAAGACAACAGGACAAGCTGTATTTAGCCACTGACTAGACTGATTCACAACTTTAAATATCCATATCTACAGTCTGTGTGCTGTATCTCTGCCCCCAGCCCCGTGTGTATTACTGATGAGCCTGCTCTCACCAACATTTGCAGTTAATTCTATAATGGACAAGGAGGAAGAAAGAGACAGGCCTTATCAGCTAGGAACACGACATTGTGAAAGAGCTGGATTTCAGCCTTATCAAGACAGCCAACAGAGAACATAATCCTTCATCTATCAGAGCCCAGCAAGAACGTGTTATGAGACATCCAGCTGGTACCTTCCTGGAGGCAGCATCTGGGACGCAGGAAGGCAGTGTTGGGGGTTCAGCACAGGGGTAGTGAGCTGGGGGCTGGGAATGCCCACCCTGGCTGGGCTTCTGTGGCTCCAACACGACACCCTGAACCAAGGTCTGTCACATCTGGCTGCTGCATTTTCCATTTCCTCCCAGCAGCAGAGCTGAGAGGCAGAGAAGGCTGAGTGCGGAGCTCAGATGGAGATCACGAGTTTTCCCTCCTCCAGGCCATTTTGCTGGACCCTGACTCCCCCTCCTCACAGGGTCCTTCCCATTGGAGAGAGAGCCCACAAAAGCTGCTTAACATCCTGCATTGGCTTCCCTTTGACCTTGGAACAATACCCAGACCCCCCACGATGCCTGCAGGTCTCCCCTTCCGCATCTCGTCCACCCATCCCCTCTACCCATGTCTGGCCTCACTGACACACCGGGTTCTTCCCCATCCTTGCTTGGCAGGTTCCTCCCTGAACCCCCTGAAGGGGTGGTTTTCTTATCCTTTTAGCTTTAGCTTAAATGTCTCCTCCTCAGAGGGCGCTTACCCTGGAGCCACTGACTGTTTGCCACTCAGTTATTTTCTTTCTGATCCCTGACTGTTGACTCTGGAGGTCTTAGGGCATCTTGTAATTATTTTATTGATGGGTTCATTTACACGGGCTTCCCAGATGGCGCCAGTGGTAAAGAACTCACCTGTCAATGCAGGAGACATAAGAGACGTGGGTTCAATCCCTGGGTCAGGAAGATCCCCTGGAGGAGAGCATGGCAACCCACTCCAGTGTTCTTGCCTGGAAGATCCCACGGACCGAGGAGCCTGCGGGCTACATACAGTCCCTGGGGTCATAGAGGCAGACAGGACTGAGGCGACGTAGCGTGCGTGCTGTTTTCTACTTTGACTTTTTTCCGTCCCTCCCATTAGAATTCAGGTTTCAGGAGGCCGGCCCCCCATAGTGGTTCTCAGTGTGTGTCCATCAGTTACCTCATATAGCCGCTCTGTTACAAAGCGCGTCTGATTTCATGGCCTGGCCTCCTCGGTGCTGAACCCCACTCCTGCTCTGTAAAGCACACGTGCAAACAGCCTAGTCGTGAGCACAGGCACTGGGCGTGCCGCATCCCTGGAAAGCTGACTGTGTTACTGGCTTTAGGAGACCCTAGTGCCTTCCACAGTCAACTTCAGTGTCAACACACAGCACAGCCCACCTGCAAGAAGCCTCAAACTCACACCCAGATGAGCCGAGCATCTCCAGGTAGAAACCAACATGAAATCTCAAGGTTAGGCACCAACGCCTAATCCGAGGGCAGGGACTCAGGACTGTGGGTGAGGAGAACTCCCCCATCTGTTTACAGGGACGGCTATGAGAGCACAGTTTTTAAGTGGGTGGCTGGCAGCCCCTGCGAACACCCGCATCTTCATCTGTTCCCAACCTCTGTCTGCAGGGGGCACAGGACAGACAGAGGGACACGTGGGCTTGTAAGCAGAAGACAGAAGGTCAGTACTCACTCCCCCAGAACTCAGGGGCAAGCTGGCCGCAGCCCCTTGTCACAGTGGACAACAAAAATGCAGTATGTGAGGCTGACTCTGATTTTCAGGCTGACTCTGATTTTCAGGCTTTGACTCCGGACATTGTATTTGAGGTTAACGCTAGTGTGAAAACCGAAGGTATTACAACAGAGTGCAGTAACATCTCCAGCAGCTTCCGGTGCCCTGTCTCTGCTCCCTCTCCCACACCGTGACGAGCACACGATCCGTGAGAATTTAAAAATAGCCTAACATGGGTTTCAAGCAGAGTAAACTAAATGAGTCCAATTTTCTATGCCTTTCATTCTAAATTATGCGCTGACTGTCTAGCAGCAGAAAATTTGAGTGAGGAGGATGGGACATTTAAAATCTAATTTTCAAAAATTGGGTCCTAAGGCAGAACAGAGAAAATGCATTTACACATATAATTGCGCTTGTAAATCAATCCTGGCAGAACAGTGGCCCTTTGGCTGGCGAGAGCGCCTGGCCTGGGCTCACCCCGGCCCAGGAAGCTAAGTCACAGGCTCGCGGGTACTTTCCGAGCCCCTGCTAGGTGCTAGCTGGGGTGTGCGGTGCTGAAGGAGACCCCGCTCACCAGCCCAGTGCCTCAAGAACCTTGTGAACTCATGAGGGTATCGCCCCTGTAAAGGGCTTTTTACAGCACGCTGGCAGAGGCCGGGATGGGCTAGCTGGTGAGAAGAAGGTAGGCACTTCCCGCAGTGGAGATGGATGGAGGCCACAGAGGCGTCACGGGGAGGGGAACAGCCAGGGAGAAACAGGAGGGATGAGCAGGGAGCAGGGCAGGTAGCAAGAGGGAAGGGAGCAAGGAGCCATGTGCAAAGACTTGGAAGCAGGGAGAGAAAGTGCATATTTGGGAAACCAGAAGCTGAGACCACAGATGATTAACGTGTAAGGAAGGAGGGGAGGGTGAGAAACAAAAATGGAGAAAGCATGACAAGAAGGGCCATTCAGGGATTTCCTTGGCAGTCCAGTGGTTAAGACTCCAAGCTCCCAATGCAGGGGCCATGGGTTCAAATCCCTGGTCGGGGAACTAAGACCCCACATGCCGCACAGTGTGGTCAAAAAACAAAATTTAAGAAAAGAAGGGGCATGCAGAGGCCCACCAGGAAGCGTCAGTAATTTCTCTGCAGTGTACAGAATGGATGGCAAGGGGGTGAGATGAGACGCAGCCGGATCAGCCGAACACTGCTACTGTGATGAGGGAGGCCTGGGACCAGAAAGTGCCTGCCGGTGAATAAAGGCAGGTGGATATCAGAACTATTAAGGAAACAGAACCGACAGGATTTTGTGTTGGTTGAATTTATTCACTCAACTACTGCACACCTAGAAGCCACTCTGTACCGGGCACTATCAGAGAAGCTATGAACACCACAGAATGAGAAAATCAGTGGGTACGTATGAAAACGTTTAAGGCAGTACCTGCTGTTTGGGAACTACTGGGTTATTGCTTAAATAGAATGAATAAAATAGAGCAGACATGGAGCCTACATTCCAAGTGGGGAGAGACAGAAGCCAAGAAGGAGGTACAATGTGCCAGCTGTTGGTGAGTGAAAGGGGACCATGTGTGTTGCGGGCAGCCGCTGTAAATACGGTGGTCAGAAGAGCCCTTGAGACGGTGACAATTCAGCAAACGCCCAGCAGAGGAGAGGCCACGTGAGAAGCAAATGAGGGAAGGGCAAGCTGATGGCAGTGGATGCCACCAGAAAAGAAAGGTTTGGGAGGACAGAAACTGAACTCACTTTCTAACAGGCAGACTTGGGCGTGCCTTAAGATATCCCAGTGGAGCTGACCCATAAAAGGTGGTCACGAGGGGAAGGGATCCACAAGGCGGAGAATAGGGACCCAGCCGGGGGCGGGGTTCAGCTTCCGGAAGCTGCCCACATGCCTTGGCCCAGGGCCCCCTCCTTCGAGCTTCAAAGCCAGCCACCCCGTATCAAGTCATTCCCCACCTCAGATCTCGCCAACCCTCCTTCTGCCTCATCTCTCCTCTGCTTCCAGCCTAGAAAGTCCTCTGCTCTCAAAAGCTCTCAGGATTAGACTGGGCTCTTTATAACCCATGACATTCTCCCCGTCTCAAGATCCTCAACCTCAATTATATCTGCAGAGCTCTTTTTTTTTTCACTTTTATTTATTATTATTATTTTACTTTACAATATTGTACTGGCTTTGCCACACATCAACATGAATCCGCCACGAGTAGACACATGTTCCCCATCCCGAACCCCGCTCCCACCTCCCCACTCACACCGTCCCTCCGGGTCATGCCAGTGCACCAGCCCCAAGCATCTGGCACTCTGCATTGAATCTAGACTGGCGATTCGTTTCTTATCTGGTATACATGTTTCAATGCCACTGAAACGTCACCTAGTCACAGATTCTGGGGACCAGGGCATGGCTACTTGGAGGCCATTACTGACTCAGTGGACGTGAGTCTGAGTGAACTCTGGGA